>JAPDSC010036130.1:1265182-1328796 GCA_026290005.1 Latrodectus geometricus
AAAAAAAGTAAAACTGTTTGGTATTATATAAAACATTTGTTTCTATGTGTCTCACATGTGAAATGATTTCATGAGTTATTTTATTTATATTTTCATTTGATGTTCCTTTTTAATTAAGGAATAGTATCGGAGTACTTTCTATTTACATATATAAGTTCAAATTTAAATAAAATCTTTTAAAGAAATTGACATATAAAAAAATTATTAGATATTTAGCAGTTTTTGACCTGAAATATCCTTATAAATGAAAAATATTTTTATTAAAATAAAATAGAAGAAATGAAAAAGAAAAATGCAAAAGCAATAAGAAATAATTTTTTCTAAAGTCTTTTTTGTAACATTTTGTAGCTCATTTAACATTTTATTAATTTAAAAATAGATTAAATTTTAATTTAAGTTAGAGTTGATTACAATCATTTAGGAGTAATTTTAATTTAAGGTAAATATTACTTCAATCAGAAATCATGAGTCATCAATCTCAGTTAATATTGGTAACTCATGATTTCAGAGTGAAACAATATTGATTTTAGATGGGTTTTTTTTTTTTTTTTTTTTTTTTTTTTTTTTTTTTTTTTAAAACTTTTTAACCAAATTTTTCTTTATCTTACTTTAATTTAAATTTTACATTATACTATTTTTAAGTACTTTTATTAAGTTTGTTATAAAAAATGTAGATTTCTACAACCATATTTGATTTTTAACTTTGAAAAACTCACAACTTTAAGAGATAATTTTCTAATAATTTTATGCTACCACAATTTTGAACACATCATTATTTGAAATATTCTTATAATATGTAGACTTGTAAAGAAGAGAGAAAGCTATTAAGTCATAATTTGGTGATAATATTCATTTCTAAATGTTAAGCACTAAGTAATAAAATATTGGCAAGAACTTGTTTAATAATACACTTGTTTAAAAATACAAAAATTTGATAAAAATAATTGCTTATGAAACAAACACTTATGAAAATAAAATTTTTGAATTTTTGTTAGTTATTGGTGACATTACTATTAAAAATTAGTTTTTATTGAGTTCGTATTATTAGGATGTGTCAGCACTTTGATCTGCATACTGAATTCACAATACTATTTTCCCTTTAGAATCTGTAAGGGGATTAATCACTGCAACATTAAGTAATTGCCATTCTTGTGAAACAATTTCCAAGTCTGAGATGGATTTAAGTTAACCCCTTACCTTCCAAGGAAAACTTTCATCTAAGAAAAAGGAGATTCACTCCCTAGTGCCACCGATTTTCACATGGGCTTGCGCAGTTATGCAGTGTATCGGTGGAAAAGAAGAGGCACGCTTTCCATTCTAATTGTTTACTTTCACAAAAAAAAAAAAAAAACAATGGAAGCCAAAGAATAAAAAGTTACAAACTACTCAAAAACTAACACAAATAATAACTGCAACATATGGAACAAAAGTAACAGCTTCTCCTGTTCCAAGAAATATTCCCCTTCCCAGATTGCCCTTCTTTGAAATAGATATAACGTCATCACAACAGATCTTTTAAACAATGTCAAGGACGTTCTATTGCATTCCAAAGCCAAGGGTCTAGCTTTACTGATAGCAGAGCATTGCAGAGAAGCCAATTTCCGAAAGCTGTATATATATGCCCGGGGCAGTCAACGCATCGGCTTAGCGCGGTGTGTATATACGCCTGCTGCAGGCAAGGGGTTAAAAACATGGCTATACAATATGATTAAAAGAATCCTAAAGATTTTTTAATTAGATTCAGGTCATGAGAATATGTTGGCCACTTCGTAAATGTAGTCTTCTTATTTTCTGAGATAATCTTAGACGGATAACATTTTGAAGATGTACTCTTCAGCTCTTAAAAAACTGGGCTAGCAGCATATAATCTTTCAGTGGAGATTTGGGACTTCATTCAGATGCAATACAAGTATCTTCAGAACCTTATAGATATGAAATCCTTATATAATACTGGTTCAGACCATTTTTTGATCTTAGTATGTTCTAGGGAGACTTGCATGTACTTTGTGCTTTCCAGACTCTTACACATTTGTCATTGTATTGCAAAGAAAATCTATTCATTCATGAATATGACTTTTTCAATCTCACACTTTCCAATTAACTTGTTAATTACACTACTTTAAGTGTGTTTCTTTAGATTTGAAAGGAAAATAAACTCAAAATAGGTATATATGTCCTTTATTATTTAGTTTTCTGCCATAGTAGGGGAAGTTGTATCTCTACCAATATATACTACAACCATAGATGTCAAATGTAAAGGTGTATCTTCAGTTTTATTAGGTTACAACAGCAATATATTGATCTTTTAAGTCGTAAACTCTGAGTAACTGCATTATAATGTTGTCAGAATAATCTAGAATTGTTTACATAATCATGAAATATTGGAATGAGGAATCAAATAACATTTATTTTTGGTTTTTCAGCTTCAATGTGTTCAATATTTCATGGTAACTTACGACTTTCATTAAATGATGTATTCTTTATAAAAATATAAATGATAAATATATAACTTTATCTAAATTGTTATTCTGTAGGTTAATATTCATATTATTGATATTTTTTACTATTATGAGGAAAAGGGGAAAAGGAATCATCCCTCATAATTAACTATTATGAGGAAAGGAATCATTATAAGTCCTATATCACTTTTAAATTCAATTCTTTAAATAAGATAAAACCATTCTCTTGAATCTCATACCTTATTTATCATGTCATTTTTTTATTTATATTTTCAGTATGGGATCCATTGAATTTGAGTTATATTGGAAACATGCTCCTAAAACATGTAGAAATTTTGCTGACTTAGCTAAAGTAGGTTACTATAACAATGTTATATTTCATCGTATAATTTCTGATTTTATGATACAAGGTGGGGATCCTACAGGCACAGGTAAGGTTCTGAATTCATTTTTAATTAATCCCTTAATACTTTATTTTTTATCATTCAAAATATAGCAAAATTACATTGCAATATATGATTGACCAAATAATAAATGTTTAAACACACATTTAACTTTTTTGCCAATTTATTGCTATAAATATTAACCTAAAAGAAACTTCATTTTTAATTAATGTCTTGAGTTATATAACAATATATTGCTTACAACAATAAAGTAAAATATTTTTTCTCAATTAAATATTTAATTTACATTTAAATGTATGGCTTATAATATAACTTGTACTATAACTTAAGATTTACTTTTAATATTTGTATTATAAATTTTATGAAAATTAAACCTTTCATTGAGAAATGAGATTTTTTTAATAAATCTAATGTTTTTTAAAATGCTATTTTTTATGTTATTATAATCCAGTATGTCACATTTTTCCAAATGATTAATATAAACAAGCACTCTATTTGTAATTTTCATAAAACCTGAATGTGCATTTTATAGAAATCATTTTAAACCTTTTTTTATTGCATCATTGTGTTCCTTTATTTTAACCATTTATTTTAATTTATGTATTCATGGTAGGAAGAGGTGGTAGTTCAATTTATGGAAAAACATTTGAAGATGAAATTCATCCCGACTTAAAACATTCAGGTAATTTAAAATATTTTATGTTATAAATATGTACTTCTTTGTCCAACTATTCCTTTCAGAAAATGATTGAATGATAATTTAAAATTACTTTTACAGGTGCAGGTATACTTTCCATGGCTAATTCTGGCCCAAATACAAATGGCAGCCAGTTTTTTATTACATTAGCACCTTGTCAATGGCTTGACGGAAAGCATACAATATTTGGAAGAGTAAATACTGGTATGCATGTTGTTCAGAGGATTTCTAAAGTTCAAACAGACAGTAATGATAGACCTGTTGATGAAGTTAAAATTGTTAAATCTTATGTTAAAAACTCTTATTAAATTTTCATTTATATTTTTAGCTAAACAAAAAATGTTTTTGTATTTATTGTTATAATACATTTTAAAAGATTTTTTTTTTAATTTTAAAGAACAATATATATTTTCCTGTTCACTATCAAATATCACAAAAAGTCTAAAAGTTGCAGTCAATAAAGTTTCAAAAGAAAGAATATTAAGAAACTAGAAAAATATAAATGACAAAAAGCTTAAAATGACTTATGTACGCATGCAATGATCCATTAAGAACAAAATAAATCCTATCTAAATTTACTATATCATTTATTTAAAAAATACTTTTTACTTTTTCACTCAGAATGTTTGTTTTCTTATTTACCTATAAAATGTAGAAATTAAAATTCCAAAATTACTTCACTACATATTTTCAGTGATTTTGGATTTTAAAATTAAAATACAATATTGTTCCCATGCAATGATATAAAAATGCTTCTCTCACTGTGGCTAAGTAAGATAAGTCTTTCAAAAGGGAAGATACGTAGTTTGATGACAACCACTGCTAAAAAATGGTGGTGGTCTTTTTGCTTTATTGATGGACATCTGTCAGAATGTTTGTTCAAAAGTTTTTGTGATTTTTTCTTATGACAAGTGAATGTACTGCTTTGCTTCAGAAAAGTCCTCCCAGAAAGCAAAAACATGATAGATGCTTAAATGCTTTATAGGAGATTTTGGTTATTAAATTAGGTGTTGTCAAATAACATAACTGTTAAAAGAATAACAATGAAGTACTATATTTTTAACAGGATGGAAAACCATAAATACATATATAGAAGAATTCTTTATAAGATAATATGCCATTCTTGTATATTAATAAGTTGAGTCACTATATAATCTTCACTGAGTCAAATCGTATGACAGCAAAAATAATTTTAAGAAAAAAATCTAATTCTGATTTTCTTAGAAGACTATTTATTCATTATGAAAACAATTTCCTCATTTAATTTGAATGTTTTACTGATTTTAAAACTGTGATAAAATAAATCTAAATGTGTAGTGATTGGGTTGTACGGAAAATGTCATAATTTTTCAATTTTTACTTTTAGTTATTAATTAAGAATTTATGTATTTATAACAGTTTTTTGCTGATATTGTAATAGTAATATATTTTAAATACTCGTGAATATTTTATCAGATACAAGTATTTTCTCTTTAACAAATAACATTCTCTGTAAACGTGTTTCACTGATGTCATTATTTCTACTCATTAATAATGAAGTTATTTAAACCAAGAATTTTGATTTTTAGACAATTCTCCAAAGAAATTTCTGTATACATTTGTATTTTTTTAAATAGATCCTTTTCGTATGACATAAATGTAGAGACCTAAATTTATAATCGGACTGTTTATATTATGTACAATATCAATTTTTAAAAAATATTTTTAAAAATATTCAATTTAGAAAATATTTAGTTTAAAGCATTTATGTGAAAATTATCAATAAAATATAAATTATAAATATTCATATATACGCATAATAGTTTTTCAAATAAGTGAATCAAAACTTCTTGTGGTATTTTTTCATTTATTTTCAGTTATAATTAAACTAGCTAAACTTTTTGTCATTGAATTAACTTAATAACTGTATAAATTATTCATATTTTTTCTGTTACATTCCCAAAGAATTTTGCATTAAAAACGGTAAGACATTCATAACAAAACAAGAAATGGATTTGTTTGGTAGGAAAATTAAATTATTTGATAAGTAAGTATTTCCGCTGTTGAAGAAATATTTATAACACATTCCTTAAATTGACATCATTCAATTTTAAGGAAAGTTACTAGCATTTTTTTTCTATTATTTGAAATTATGATGATTTAATAAAATTAAAAACATATCTATATAACGATCAGCCTCAAATCTCAATTTGGAAATAATTAATACATATTTTAATTTAGGCATATTATTTGAATAATCTAAAAGCATTTAAAAATATTGATAAAAGGAAAACAAAACATTTTTACATTTTTTTTTTTAAAAATTAAATTTTTTAGTAATATATTTTGTATTAAAAACATTGTTTTTAAAGCTGACTTATTTACTTAAGTATTTTTGAAGAAGAAACATTTATTCATTGTGTAATAAAATCTTGCATTGTAACACTTATATTAATTATTTACATATTATACTTAGTCTGTATTAATATACAATTGTGGGATTTTATTGTAACCTAACACCGTGTACTTTTTTAAATAACATTTTCATTTTGAATTGCAGTTTTTTTGATTGATTCAGAAGTAAGTAACTATTACTTCTGAATTAAAGTCAGGCTAGAAGTGATGGCCATTATTAGTTACATGCATAAAATATATGCTCTGGTCTTAGGTCAATTGTTGTTTTTAAACTTATATTGTTCTATAATTGCTTACAATGATTCAAAATTTATTTTAACGACTTCTTATACTGTTGTTACTCAGTTTTGGTTTAACTAACTGTTTATGAAAAAATGGCGATGAAAATATAATTTGAACTTGATATTTTCAAAATCATATGTTCATACTAATGAATTTGTAATGCATTATGCAATTTGTACATATTAATGTTTTATGCAATTGTAAGGAAACGAACTTGACATTTTAATTCTATTAGTATAATTTTATTCTTTGCATCACTGTCAAACACAATTTTATATATACATACTGTAATCTTTTGTAAAAACAGTATATATATATATGTAAATTATTCAAAGTTTAATGCATATATATATATATATATTTGAGGTTCTTTCTTTAGGTGCAGTAGTACAGATAAATTATTGCATAATCAAATACTTTATTTATTTTGTAGAATATAAAATTATTATAGTTCAGAAGTTTTAACATGGGAAATTATTTAAAAATAGATCTTATTCAATATCGCTAGAAAATGTGAAAGTAATCAGTTCTAAACATAAGAAAGAGCCCAAAGAATATCTTTATTACAAGTTACTTTTATTAAATTTCAAATATTCACAGATCAGTGATCATAACAGTTCATCTAATTTTTTTTTTTTTAAATCAGATTGTGTATTTTTCTGTCCTATTTTTGTGTTTTAGAAAATTATTTATTCATTTTTATGGAGAACTTTTTGGTGGCAAAAAATGTCACTTATAATAAATACTATCATTTTTTTACAAATGAAAAATTTTCCAAACATTTCATTAATATTGAAAAAGTATAAAATTATCATAGTTATAATATACAATTGTCTATGCTATGTTAATACTAAAATGGTACTTATGGATTAGGTTTATACACATGTACATTTAATCAACTTATGTGATATTTTTACAAATTTTCAAAAATAATTTTATTGATTTTGAAAGTTATATATAAAAATATTAAACACATTGCAGCAAAACAATTTTTGAAACTGGGTGTTATAATATTGGAGCGTTGCTATAATTTAAATTTTCTCTCTTAATACTCCATGTTGAAAGGATAATTTGGATCATTTTTCACCCTGAAATAGAATATCCAATTAATATTTTTTTCAACATTAAACTTCAAAATTACAAACTAATTCTTAGTAACAATAGTCATGTATCCTAAATACGATGAGATGATGAATGAGGGCATCAATGAAAAGTAATTTTACATTGTTGGACTGTGTTACTTCAAGGGCGATTTTGTTAAATTTACAAATATAAAGAGTTCATAGCATATGTGAGTAAACCTGCAAGAGCACTGAAATGCATATAATTTGATTAGTTACTGAGTTGAATGAGCTTTACAATTAGATAAGTGTAGTTCATTTGTTCTCATTTTTATTAATTTAATTAGGGAATCAGAGTTTGCTCTTGGAAACTTATAGCCAAATATTCTTAGCTGATAACAAATCTAGGGAACGTGGGGTATTTCTCTGTTTGTAGAGAATGTTCAGTTCAGAGTAATATTCAACCATCCTTTGTATGAAATTATCTAATCAAGTAACTTGTAGTCATATTTTAGTTGAAAGATTAAATAGATCTTGAAAATAATGTCTGTACTATTAATTCCAAAAATAATTATAATAATGCATTAGTGTCATATTTAGGATATGTTTTTCATAAAATATGTGGTTATTAAATTGTGAAATGCCAGAAGTCATAAAAAGAATATATTTTTGATGCATTTAATAAATTAAAACAATTTTTCTTTAGCTGTGTAATCAAAATTTATAAAAAAACTTCGAAATTATGTTTTAGAAAATTTATGTTTATTAAAAAATTAAATAAACGATTCTTTAATGAGTAAAACATTGTTTCCTTGAATCAAAAGGGAATTATTTATACTTACTGATAATTGCTTTCAACTTTGGTACAAATATATCATTGATTTATCCATTTTATCTTGCAGAAAATTATTGTTAAAATTTTGTCCTATGTGCTTGTAAAAAGTTTTAAAAATTAACCTTGTTTTTATTCTTTATTATCATGAAGTTTCTCTATAGATATACCCTCATTTTGAATTCATTCAGTCCCTTTCCAATTCTTAAGCCGTTGTAATAATTTACTAGAACGTATCCAATTTTCATACCAAAGAGTCAGTCGCCTAGAAGCATACAATTTTTTTTTGTAGATTTTATATGAAAATTATTAATAAACTATGAAATTTAAGTACTTAAAAACCCTGACACTAATTATTTACTTAAAGGTCTGTAAAGAATTGGATACGATTAAATTCTTTATGGCTAGGTTTTATTGGATTTCTAAATAAAAATTTTATAAATAAAAGTACAAAAAACTCCTTACTAGAGAAATTTACATTGAATAAAATTCTTTAAAACATATTTATTTTGAAAGGTTCAATTTTTTTTGGATAAAATCAAAATTCTATAACTGAGATATTGATTTGCTTTAATAGAACTCTACAATTATTATAAAATATTTTATATATTATTTTAATACTTATCTATAAAAAATGTCTCAAATTGAATAAATATATTTGTTAATCATAAGGTGGAAATATTCATTTATTAATAAGTTTATTAATGACTTTTAAATATGCCCATAGTATTTTTAGTTTTATTTATTGACTTTATATTTTATCTTTTTGTTTATTTATTTCGATTTTATGTTTTACGTGATTTTAAAGTAACTTCATCAGCTGGCAGCCAAATTTTTTTGGCTTTCGGTTCAGCAGTTCGTGGATGTAAGTCTCACCTTGGTCATGGATATTTTAGTGTTTCAGAATCCTCTTTAAACTTTAGATCCCAGTCTAATTAGAACTGGTGTGCATAAAATGACAACAACAAACTATGCAAACATAGTGTATATTAACTTAGAGTATAATACACAAAATTAACAAAGAAAAATCAATACAAGATTAACACTCAAAGAAAAGATTAATACATTGAAATTGAATGTTTTTATTATTTTAGATTTGTATTAGATTTTAATAAAATTTTCACATTAAATCCTTTAATAAAAGGCATGTTTCTGAAAAAACACTATGCTGTGAATAACTGATATATTACGAAATTATTTTGAAAGTATAACTATTTTTTCTGAAGCTAAATTTAGGGTTGTTTAAAAAATAATAGAGAGATTTAATTTTGAAATCTATCATGGAAAAAAAAATTCATGGTTTAAACTTTAAAGAGAATTTTTATATTTTTTCTTTAAAATATATTAATGTGCTTACCAATCAAGGGGGCAATATCGAAATCTCTCCGGAAATTCACATAACGTTTTCATTTCTTCTTCTGTCAGCTTAAAATCAAAAACCTGAAATGAGAATTGCTTTTAAATTATTCGAGATTTTTAAAAGTATGTTTTTTATCATTTTATGAATGTACTAAAGTTTGTTTCCCATGTAGTAGGAAAAATATGCTACCATAATTTTAGAATTACATTTAATAATTTATTTAAAAGTATAATTATTTGCATATTTATGGATTTTTTTTTACATAAATTTGATGGAATATGCAAGTCTACAAAAATGCAATATTAAGAACATTTGATTAGTGAATGATAAAATATACTAATTAAACAAATATCACTTCTAACATGAAAATTTTTGAAAACCACACTGCTCAAAACATTAAACTGCAAGCAAAAAATAATTCTTCAATGGTCATGCAGGGACATTAAGAATATAGGTGTAACATAATTCAGAAAAAAAAGTCACAATACATATTTATTGGAAATTGTAAAAAAAGAACACCAGAAAATAAGTCTCAATAATCATTGAGACTCATTTTCTGATTACATATTAAAAAAAAATGAAAATGTTTATTCTTGATTTGATTGGGGATATATTTGGTGTTACATTTACCTTAAACATGCAGTACACACATACAACTTTGAATGACTAAGACAGCTCAACATTTTTTTCATGTGAGTGCAATGAAGTTATCGATAAAACTTTGAAATATTGTTCTACACTTAAAGAAATCAATTTAAATTTGATACGGTAAATTAAATTTTCCATCTCATGATAGAATCATTCAAATTATGGTTGATCAAATTTAGGTCCAGGCAGCATGATGACAATACTTTGCTATATACGTTGTAGTACGTTAAATTCAAGCATGAGTAAGATTAACTTATGAAATTTAGCTTCATCATAGGTAAATGAAGAGATTCAATAATAATTACAGCAGGAATCATAAAACCTATTTTATCTGCTTACATTTGGATCATAAAACTACCATTCAAATGCTATACAAATTGGTACATTTAGCTGTAATAATTCCAGCCTATACTGTTTTATCTGTAATGTAATCTTCTACAATTGAATGTAGGATTATTTCGAATGCTGTTTTCTATTCAAACTAAATTGTATCTGATATAAAATTGTAAACTGAATTAGAATTCACCAGTTATCAGCAGCTCTTAAATATCTCTCTCCACTCGATATTTGTCTTTTTCCTATGTATATATATATAAATATCTGCTCAATATTTAGAGATTTAATGAAATACATATCAATTGCCAATGTGCCAGACAATCTCTTTAGAAAGCCTTTTTCCAATTGTTTAGTTTGGGATTCTTCACCAGTAACCAAAATGAAATGTATTTATTGCTTAGGAACATTACCAGCTTCATCTTGACAAGTTTTGGTAATGTGTGAATTATTTTGTTCTATTCAGTGTCTAACATTCCTTTTTTTTATAAAATTTCGAAACTGAAATGAAACTTTTTGCCAATTTAACAACAACCATTTTTTTTTTCATTTAAATTTTTTGACAAACTTATGTCATGTAAATGAAGTTTCCTTGATGTTTTCAAATCTTTTTTCTCAAAATCATGTTAACAATTAAAATTTCATGATTGAAATAATGAAAAACTAAAAGCTTCTGCTAGATCTAGATTTTTAGATATGAAATTTATGTTTATTATGTCATGAACGCTAATTTGCTAAGGAATTTCTCTTCTGATTTCTGCTATCCTTTAATTTATGAAAGAATAGTTCATTGTTGCTTGATATTGATGTAAATATTTGCGCAATTTCATTAAAAACCATGCAATTTTTTTATTATTTTGAGCAGTATATTATGTTAATGTAGAAATTTATTACGTTAAAGTTTGCTCGAATTCTCTCCTCTGTTACGCTTTTAGGTATGACACTAACACCACGTTCAACATGAAACCTAATTAAAACCTAGAAAATAAAAAAGTATGTATATTAGAAAAATATGCAGCATTGTAAATTAAATGTTAATGGTAATAAAAGAATATACTAATAATGCATATTTTTAATTCCGAATATATTTTGTTTTATTTTTTTTCATGAGAAGCTGCTTACTTGGGGTATAGTTTTATTGTGATTATCAGCAATTTTCTGAATTCTAGAGTCTTCCATGAGAGTTGGTTCATCCGATTTATACCTAAACGAATAGAAATTGCATATCAAAATGTTTAGTGACAGCAATTTTGCAACATATTTTTCTCCTTAACAATCATTAAACTACATTTATAGTAATTTAATGAAACAAAATTGCTTTAAGCGCAAGTTCATGTTTACAAAGTGTAAAAAAAAGTTTATATTAATTTTAAGATTGATAAAATTCAATAATTTGTACAATTTTAGAATTCGTTTAATTTTGCGAATTTTAGTTATAACAAACAACAGTTACATAAATTATCGGATAAATTTCTTTCTTTTCTTTTATTAAATATTCTTTTTTCTGAAATTCAGACACTTATGTTTGATTATTTATTTTTAAAGTATTTAAACAATTAATGTATTGATTAAAAATGTTTTTTTGTCTTTTTGATGATTTGATAATATAAATATTAGTGATATCCATATTCAAAGTATAACTTTTTTAATTGCTTTTTTGGCTTTTGTAAAAATGGAATATCGTAATGTAATTAATATGTAATGGAATATCGAATAAATATTGAAATATATATATATACACACACAATAGACCCTCATTTTTGCGGATGCATAGGGACCAATAAAATAGTTCTTAAAAATGGAAGCTCGTAAAATAGAAAAATAACTCAAATCTTAAAATTAATTGTTTTATGTATTTGATAAGGTATACGTGCAAAATAAAATTCATACCTAAACACTATTCTTACTTTCATTTTATTGAGGAAATATCAGGTAATATATATATATATATAATCATTTGCTATTTTCTGTGTTTTAAGACTATTTTTAAAAGCACATTTTTCAATTTTTTAAGTCCTTATTTTATTAATCCAATACTTTCATATGATTTTTATCAGTGTCCATATAAAAAAGTTTTGAAATAAAATTTCAATCAGCACACTGATTATTATTTTTTTTTTATTTTAGTTTTTTTATTTATTTATTTATTTATTTATTTTTCTTTTAATTCAAATTATTTTACTTTTAGTTATTTGGTAAACGCTCTTGTTGTCTTTGGTAATGGTGGTTTCTTCATTAAAGCTTACATGTCAAAAAGGCGATTTACAAATGTATTGCCGCTATAATATCTATTTTATTATATGATTTAAATCGGTTTTACCTTATCCTGTTTGTACTTGAAGCATTGATTATTTTCAGATGAATGGGTTGTGAGACGAAAGTTATTTTAAGCATGAGAAATTTCACATGAATTGCTTAAAAAAAAATCCTTAATTTCAACATCAACAGTGCAGTTAGTTACTCATAATTTGAAGGATTTACAATTTTCTAATAAAAACACTGACCTAAGTTTCTCAGTCATAAAATAAAAAAATGTAAAAAAATTCTGATAAAAATTAAATGCTATGGAGAATGAATAAATGATGAATGTCCAGTGTTACTCTGCCAGGCTTTTAGTTATTGCTTAAATCTACGAGATTTTAGAGTGTTCGGAATCTGATGGCTTTCTGTATGTATGCAACAGGATATTTCCCTGTATCAAATCCAAAGTTGGGTTCTACTAGGTAGGTCAAAATAGCTGTGGATGAGAGAATCTTTGTGATTTATTGACCATGATTTATTTAACGTGTACCAACTGCTTTTAGTGAACATGACGAATCTTCAGCTATGCCGGGATTCTAACTCGCTACTTTTAGATAATGAAAGTTGTTTTCATTTTTGCCCTAAACAACCACCACCGCCGTGGCTTCCTGAGTGTTGCAACAGCATAATTTTTCTTATACTTAATCCAGAGTGTACTTTACCAGTTATGTAAAAGCAATTGGTAGTTTTCATAATTTAGAAGCAGGGAACAAGCAAATGACTCCAATATTTGATCTGCCACCCCCAGAAGTATAATTTCGTTTTGAGGACATAACGACCTCGATCTATTTAACGAGCTCCATTCGCTTTTAGTGAATACGATACATCTTCAGTTAAGATCGACATAGGCATTATTCCAGACATTTTCGATTGGCGAAAGATTTGGTGATCTTGCTTAGCCATGGAAGAGTATTAATCTTTTAGAGGAAATCTATAGATAGGCGAGTTATATAAAGACTGGCATTTATATGATAACAATATTCTCAAGATGTAATGCCATCGGTTGCAGAAAACAATCAGCATTTTGTTTCGCTGTTAAAGCTATACACGAAATGATTAGTGGTGATTTTCTTGTAGTTGGAAATTGCGCCCTTTCATTGCATTAGTTGTTATGATTCCATCTTTTTAAAATAAAGACAAATTGAGATCGCTGGTCCGAAGCTGCCAGTGAACTTGCAATCATGATGATATTTTACGACCCCATTTTAAGGCGCGGCGGCCCGCCTACGTTGTAAAAAATAAAATAAATAAATCAATAACTTAAAATCCCATGTAAGACCTTGCATCATATTAATTACCAATATTAAGATGGTATAAAATAGCCGTAACTAAGATCTTTTTTTCTGTTACTTAACATTAAGTAAACTTGCAATAGTAAAACAGATGTGATGCTAGAAGGGCCATACAGCAAACCACTATTTTGATGTTAAACAGGAAGTTTCAAGAAACTGTCATTATTTTCATAAATGCACTGTTTCGGGAAAACGAGTAAAGAACTTGTATGAATTCCATAAAAATGCATTAGAGGAAATGAAGGATGCGTTAAATATAAATTGTATTATTTCTTATATACTTATTATTTATTTCTTAAATGTACAATGTAGTAGTTTATATATGGATAAAAAATTTAATATTTCAAAGAGAATAATTATTTTTTTGTAAAAATATAATTCCTTTCAGCAGTTAAATTGTTATTTTGGTAAGCATGAACCAATTATGTATTCTATGTTCACCGGTAGCGTACAAAAAGGAAATTCGATTATCATACCTATAACAGGCTGCAAGTACTAAGTTTTTATGTGCTCTATAATTGTCTCTTATTGTATTTTAATCGTTTTAAATCAATTTTTTAATTGAATGTTATTCAAAGAATACAAATCAATTTAATATATTCTTATCGAATATTTGCTAATATAATTTCCAAGTTCCTGATATAAATAATCGTTAAAGTAAAATTATGTTCGTAAAAAAATTATCCTTTCTATTTATGATATTTTTTAAAAAATCAGTATTTTAAGAAAAGACAATCTCAGCCTGAATGGCTAGTAATCTGGTCTTTGATACAATATTTAATGTATTTCACTTCGATCTTTTGGATGCTTTTAGATATTCTGAATCTACTGTAAGTTGAAACTCTAGTGTAATTAACCCTCATTTTTATAAAAACTGATCATCATGCAATAAATGAATCTCTAACCTTTAAAAGGTATAATAACTTACAAAAAACATGTTTATGCATTTTTATTGATCAATATTATTATATAAATTACAAATAGTTAATATTACTGGTAATGTAATAATATTAGCTGATTCATGTTACCTAGCTAACATTAGTGCTTAAGAAAATTGTTTTGCTTTTCTAATTTTTTTACTAGAAAACTTTTTATTAAAATTATTACTGAACCGTTATAATAATAAAAAAAAAGTGTCACAAATTTGAAGATAAAACAAATTAATATTTGAAAAAGTTGCTTTATGAGCAAATGAAATTTTTACAAATAGTTTCTCAATCATATATTCATTAATAGTTACGTATTACATTGAGTTTCATAGAAATTAAATGTCTTACCAAGGTCTGTCAGGCGATCCAAGTGGACTATAGGCTGTTATAGCGATATCATGTTGCTTACAAAATTCAATGAGTTTACTTTGGTTCAAGTAAGGATGGCATTCTACCTAAAAGATTAAAATATTACTTGGTTAATGAATATGAACTTTAAATAATAAATAAAAAAAATAATAGTGTAAAAATTAAGAAATTTTTTATAAATTAAAATTCACATAAATTTGTAATCTTTATTTAGTATATTTTTTTTACTTGGTATGTTAAAGTTTTTACCATAAATACAAGTTTATTTGTTATATTTATTATAGAAATTCCGTAATTTATGTTAATTGAAATTTCTTAAAATATTTAATTTATCACTTCAAGTATTTTGCTGCATTATTTATTTAAAGCATATTTCATAGATTTTATATTTTCTTTTTAATACTAAGTAATTTTATATATGTCGGTTCTGGATGTCTATAAAAGTTTCTTCGGATGTTCCGATTGTATGCCTTCAATCAAATATTTCCAAATATTGCTCGCAAAGAAAAATCGAAAAATCTATTTGCATGAACAAGTTGCAATATTTAATTTCATTAATTAAATAACACGTTTTCAATAGCTTGTAATACCACTAAATTGATGACAAAGCGCAATGCATTGAATATTAGTGAAAAAAGTGAAATGTTATTATAATCCTATAGATTATTTGAAAATTATTTTTTAAAAATTTTTTACTTGATCCTCATTGACAAATTATTATGTTTTTAAAATATCAATATGATTACATCATGAATCTGTCATTTATGAATATTTTAATAATTCTGTTTAGTATATAATTTGCTTATGCGGCATGAAGTTTTCATTAAATTATTTTATATGAAGCTGGGTAAAAATTTTAAAAGCAAAAAAATTTTTTAACATATTATTTATTGGAAAAAATAGGAAAAATTTATTAGTTAAAATTGAAAAATTAACTATATTATCAATCAATATTGTGAGTACATGAAACAGTTACATTTTGATTTTTTATTTTATTACATTTTATGGTTAAAGGAATCATTAATAAATATTCATTTTGGTAATGTGAAAATAGATTAAGATAATAAAAAGTAAGATATCTTATTTTTCGTAAGAATTATATTTCAGATTTAGTTTTAATATCCAATGTATAGCACAACATTTTCAGGTGAACAAAACGTTCTCTTGAAACTATAGCAAAAAGTCAAGCAAAACGTTTTATTAATGGTTTTTTAAATGCATATGATTTATGAATTTTACAGGCTTGTTTTTATAAGTTTAGATACAAGTTAGAAAAATCTATTTTAAATATAAAAATAAAACAAATAATTTTAGTTCTTAAAATCAAACCTTTTATAGTTATGAACCAAAATTTATAGAGTTGAACTGAAATTGCATTTTAAAATTTATGATATGAAAAATTCAAAATATTATACATTATAAAAAAAGTTTTTTCATGATAAATAATGCATATTTTGTTTCTTATATTGTATAATTATTATATTAAGATAATATATTACATATTATCTATAACGTTTGTGAAAAAAAGTTTTATTTCATTCAGTAATATTAGCGGAAACATTACTTGATTTACTGTAGGCTTGACAGAACATATATCCAGAATACGTAAAATTTGTTCATGGTTGAAGTTCGATAAACCTATAGACTTAACAAGTCCTTCATTGTAGCAGTCTTCCATACCCTGTAATTAAACACACAATATACTTTATAATATATATATAAAGTTTTTGTAAAATTGTTGCGTACTGAAATTACCTTCCAAGTATCACAAATGTCGATATGTTCCGTTAATTGTACACCATTTTCATCAAAAGGGAAAAGCTCCTCCCCTTCCTAAAACAATGCCATGTATAAGTAATTAAATTAAATAATTTAAAACAATTATTTTATGAATATCATTTTTATTAATACATTTTAGGCTTTACTTGATTATGTTACTATACTTGATTAGTCTAAAATAAGTTTTAATATATAGGTGCTCATCAAAATAAGAGGAACACCAGTGAATCAAAGCGATATTTTGAATGCAATGTGGTACTTAAGTATTAAAGTATAACATCGCCATTTTTTCTTATAAATAGAAATGAATGTATTCTATAAGTATTAAATTTCTGTATGCCTTGAATTTTTTTTCAAAAGCGTAAAATGTCAGATCTGTCTGATTTTCAGAGAGACCGAATTGTAGGAATCCATCTTACTGTGTGAACAAGTAATTTTTCAATGTTAAGAACTAGAACGAGACACACCAAATTTTATAGCTTTCTACAGATATGATATCAAAAGTAATGATACCATACGCACTGCATGGCAAGACAAGCTCTGCAAAAAAAAAAAATAATGGGGGGAAAGAGAAGCTCAGTTACAGATTGACATGTATTTAAGTGGACTTTAATTTGTAAAAAAAAAACGAACAACTGTAACAAAATTAAACGCAGAACTCAATCAGCATCTGGTTTCCCCAGTGTCAACAATTACATGTTGAAGACACCTTTATAGACAAAACATTTACTGCGCGACTGCAATTCCCAAGCCAATTGTCACAGTTATTAATGCTAAATGTCGTTCAGAGTGGTATCACATTCACAAAACGTGGTCGATTAATTAGTGGAGAGAGTAATATCTTCTTTCATACTTTTCCTTTCAGTAGGATGAGTGCACGTTTGAAAGACACCTACATGAGCATTTGATTATGGTTGTTACCTACAAATTGCCAAGCCTGAAAATGGATCTGTCATGATATGGGCAGCCATGTCGTGGTTTTCTGCTGGACCAATCGTAACCCAGAAAAGAAGTATGACTAGACAAAAATATAGAGAAGTTTTCGCTTATTAAGTCCATCCTATGATGCAAATTTTGTTTCTTGCACGAATTTAAATTTTCCTGTTTGATAAAACGCACCTATCCACGGTACGGGACTTGTCCAGTCTTGGTTTGATGAACACGAAGATAAAGTTAAACATTTATCTTAGCCCACACAGTCACCCGACCTCAATATAATTGAGCTGTTATGGTCTATTTAAGAACGCTTAATACGGAAATGATATCCTTATCTTGCACATCTCCTGTACTTTTTACCGAATCTCCATATAGAATGGTACATTATTCCTCTAAAGGCTATTCAGAATTTGTTTTAATCGATTCCTTTGGAATGTAATACAGCTTGAATAGAAGAATACATTTCCAAAGGCAGTTCTATAGCATACTAATAGAGGATTCTTTATGAATCTAAGGTGTTTCCATTATTTTGAATAATCACTAGTATAAGTATATGCAGTTTTAATTATTATTCATAAGAACGTCTAATATTAGGGCATATATTTATTATAAAATCAGCAGTGGTATTAAATATATTTGTGTGAATTAATTTGTTATTAAATAGTGCTTATAAACGTTACTGCACGGTTTTCCTCATTTACTGTATAATTAAGAAGATATAGATATTTGTGATTTTCCGCTACAAAGATAGAAGTTTTTTAATTTAATTAGTAAATTAATAAAAAGAATATTTTTAAAAAATTGAAAGGAAACAGAAAAACCTATTTGCTGAAACTTTCAGTTTCCTTTCTGAAATTTCTTTCCAGCCCAATCGATTTTTCAAATCATTTTCTGTTTAATCACCAAATCATTAATAATTTTATGCTTTTCTTTAGAAAAGTATAAAAAGTTTTTAATAAAAATTCACCTTATTTTAAATTTCCACAAAATTATTTATCGCAATAGGATTTTTTCTTGCTGTCCCTAAGTTCATGTCAACTAACAAAGAAAAAATAAAACACCCTATGCTAATATATGATATTTTGATGCTGTTGAATTCGGCGATATTAGGAAAAGTTGGGTTGCAAAAATTGAAAGCTGTAATTAAAAGTTTTGGGTACCATCTTAAAACCATTATCTATCTCCGTAAAGTTTTATTAAGATTATAATTTTTCCAGTATCTATAGTAGAATATTATCCTTAGCAAAGAGGCATAATTTTTTCATTCTAGGTAATGAGCATTAATGATATTTGTTCCTGCTTGTGCTCTTTAGCAATGAAGGTAATTAATCCCTTTCTTTTAAAAGTACAAATGACAGTAGCAAGTATATAATATCACATAACACATTGTTAATTATAAATGGTTTTAATAATTCAACATTTGCTTGTACTTCTATTGTTATAGAGATATTCCTGCACTGATGCATGGTATGAGTACACGTCCCATTTTAACATTTTAAGAATATGTCTCTCTATATTATCAATATGAATGAAATACATTATTTGTCCAATTTTGTAAGGCCTTTAAAATCAGAATATTTTATTCTGATTTAACTTTAGCTATTTCAATCACATTTCATATTAGAATTCTTAATAATAATACATTTGTTTATATTTTCAAAGTGAAAAATTATTTTCTATATTATTATTAAAAAATATGTACAGTTACTAAACTGAAACAAATTTTTCTACTTTTATTCAAAATAGAATTATGTACCGGCAGAAGAATTTTATTTATTTATTAAGTGTATTTTTTGTTCACTTCATTATACTGCATAACTATTTGTGCTGAAAGAATTAAAGAACTATAAAAAATATGGATTTGTTAATATTTTATTTATTGTCTGTTACTTTAATAAAAGTTAAGTAAAGAAATGTTTTAAAATTAATCATAATTTCAAGTAAATGCAACTGCTATTTTTATTTTTTTTTTATTTTTTATTTTTTTTGTTTTGTAAACTGCACAACTTACAAAGCAAAAACTAGTGTCAATCTGGCCTATAATTAGTTGATCTAATAGGAAATACTACGTAATTGATCAATCACGTGTAATTATTAAGCATTTTACAGAAAGGGACAGTTCTAAAATATCGATTCAATTATTAATAAAATGTATTATGTGGTTGTTTGATTTATGTAATACTATATTTCCTGGTTAATTAATTGCTTTTGTAACATTATTTAAATTTAAAATTCAACATAGTGATGAATACATAACAACTTCACCCACTGAGAAAAATAAGAATACAGTTTTTATTTTAAAAATTTCTAACTATATTATTTTACTAAATATAAAGATTCAAACACGCGCGCAAAAATGTGTGTCGAGCATCTTAACTGTGACAAATGTACTGAATATTTATTATATATTATACACTATTGTATATGAAAATTGTACAATATTATGAAATAATCATCAGAATTAAAAAGAAAATTATTAAACTAAATAACATCAGTACGTCGGGAGTTTATCATCTGATAGAGTCACCCAAAGTGTGAAGGCTATTCTTTTTATGTCCAGCTAAAATCTATCAGTCTTCGGACACAGCCGTCCTTTTTCCTCATCCATGAATACGAACACCCTATTTTCTTCTGGTTTTGGACTTTCTCAGGATGAACAAATTCATGAACTTGATATAGCTCCGGTATACCAATGTGCATCATCTCAATACAATAGCAAATTGTTATTGTTGTTGTTACTTATGACATTTGGCGAAGCCAAGCTAGCCCGTTTGGGAGTAGGCGAATTGAATCAAAAAGAATGTCTTAGGTGTCTGAACAGAGCACTCCCCCACGAGGGTTGAAGTACTACTTTGGTTCATAGATGACAACACCATCTGTGACATCATCAATTGGAAGATAACAACATCATCTTCAAATTTAGAGATAGGAAGCCAGAGAAGATCCAAGGTGTGGTTCCTAACACTCCAGTAGTATATTAACTTGGAATAGGAACGTGGAGGACATTGCGACCATGACATATTTTATGTGGTTCAGCCTCCATTATTGAATACGTCGGATCTTCGGATAAGCTGGGATTCGAACTCATTACCTTCTGGTAACGAGAACGACGCCCTAACCAACCAGGCCATCGCGGGCTTCACAATAGCAAACTAGATTTGATAGATCTAATTTATTTTGCATCAACTAATTTGAATTATGAATAAAACTAGTTAATAAGTTACATAAAGAGAGAAGGAGAAGAACATTATATACAAATTTTCCAAAAAGAAAAATACCCATTCAAAATATTGGGAGATTTTGAATATGTGTTAAAAAAATATATTCGAGTGCGATCAAATATAGTAAGAGAATTTGGAATAGTTAGAAGATTGTAATATATCCAACACACATAGTATATAATGTTTCATAGATCAAATATAAATTAAAATAAAAATCTTATTGTTTAAATATAAATGTTTCATTCTGAGTTCATATATATATATATATATATATATATATATATATATATATATATATAATACATTTTATGTAAATTTCATGCCACTTTACTTATTCTGACTAGCTTTCATATTACCTAAAATTCATGAATGTTAGATTATGAACTTTTTTCATCCTGAAATAATTAAAATATTTTAGTTTTATATGAAAATTAAAGATTTTTACCTTGTATGCGATAGGCCAATGAACAAGATACAAATCTAAATAATCCAGTCCTAAGTCTTTTAAAGTCTTTTTGCAACCTTCAATAACTTTTTCTTTTCTATGGTAAGTATTCCAGAGCTAAAATTAAAACATCCGCTAAATTAGAGAAATTATTGTAGTAAATTACAAAAACAACATTTCATAATTATTGCATGAAATTGTCTTATTATCGTTAGAAAAGATATAGCTTCGCGTAGGAATAGATCTTAAATATATGATAAATCACTCATAAAATTATTTAAAGTGACTTAAAATAGTTTACTAAAATAGTTTTTGCAATACTAAAGCCACATTTAATATACTTATATTTGTAATTTTGTAACAAGTATTTTTCCTTTTCCAGTATTAAACGTAATCACTTTTCCTTAAATGAATTCTGTGAGAATAAAATCTTTTTCCTGTTTTGGCAGTGGTAATTTTATCCAGTGTTGAATTAAGAACGGCTATATGAAATAGAAGGAAAATTATATTATGAAGTTGGTCTCTGGTTAACTTAAAAACTAAATTTCCTATTTAAATTTTGATACTTTGATTAGACCTTGTAATAAATTTAAAAAATTAACATTGATTTGAACTTCTTCTAAAGTTGTAGCATATTGTTTCTCTCCCAGTGAAACATTAACTAAATAAGCACTGAGATATAAGTCAGATGTAAACTATAAATTCATTGAACAGTTGTAAAAGGATTTAAATGAAGCGTTAATAAGATGCATTCTGCTAAGATATATTACAACATTATAAGCACATTAAAAACACATATTAATTATGTTGGTTTTGATAATCATACTATAGGATAATAATATTAATTACAAACTAAATATTTCGTTTAATGGTGTTAAGAATATTAGGTGACAAAATTAATGTTACTCAAAATGCCTTATGTGTTATAATTTTATGGAAATATGCTAAAATAATAAAGACCTAATATGTGCTATAATATTATTCATCACTATTTAACGCTCTTATCAGATTGTTATATTATTTACATACTTTGCTCGTGACGAAAATGTCTTCTCTAGAAATTTTCTTTTCCTCAATCTTTTCTTTGATGGCTCTTCCTACTTCAGTTTCATTTTCATAAGCCATGGCACAATCAAAATGGCGATATCCGATATCTATAGCCCATTTTACTGCATTATAAACTTCACCAGGCTTTGACTGAAAAACGGACACCGTAAGATTTATTTCAAAGTTAGAAAAATTTAAAATATACCAAGAATTTTTATCTTACTTTCCACGTTCCCAATCCAATGATCGGCATTTCTTTGCCATTGTTTAATTTAATTTTAGGTACTTCAGTCATTCTGCAATGAAAAAAATTTTTAGATCGAAAACTTATATTCTATTAAATAAAAAAAGGCAGAACAAGAGAATTCAATAAGAAAACATTATTTACATTATTATTTTATGCATATTTTCATTTTTGAATGTCATTATATATTTCTTCTTCGCTAAGTACAAACCTATCAAAGTAATCAAATCCATCTTGTAATTTATAATTCGAATGGATATTTCCAATTTTATCACATAGGGAAGTAAAAAATTGAAATGAATTTATACATTTTGTTTATATTGCAATATAGGATAACTGGAACTAAGAAGCAAGGAAGACGAGATAGAACGATTCAGTGGAGTTGAATGTTTTGAGATAAGAACTAAAGATCGAAAATAAACCAAGTTAGTATGTAGAGTTCTTCAAAGGGAAATACAAAAGACCATCAAAGGGTCTCATGTTAATTATACTGATGAGATTATTTTGGGTAGATTTGTTTGAATTCAAGATTGTTTTAAGTTGTTCCTATTAATACTTTCTGTTTATGTGGGTGTGTCAGAAAAGTTTATTTTTAAAGTTTTTATTTTACTTTATCCATTAAAAAACTGCCTTTTTTATGTCATTATTTTAATACCATAAAATCTTTCCAACAAAATTTTGTCCATGGCTATTAAAAAATGTAATAATTTTTTGGAGAAATAGATTGTATTTATTTTAATGACTAAAGTTTTCACATTGCCTGATGAATTACATTTTCGCATTGTTCGGTTTTGAATATCAAACGAGGAACATAATTCAACTATTTTCCATGAAATCTAAAATACTTCTCAAATAACTCTCAGAATTTTATTTCAAAGAATTTCCAATATCCCAATGCATAACTCTCATGAGACATTAATATATAAATGAGATGATTATACTACACAACAAAGTTAGAACAATTATTTTTTTTTCGTATGTATACAACTGATATTCCAAGTTTGAGTCTTTCCGTGTAATAAACTGCCACGTGCTACTTTTTTTTTCTAATAAATATTTTAATTGATCCATGGCTTCATTTTATTAACAGCTTTATGCATCAGTATTTCTCTATTTAGCGTAATTAGTAATATTAAAAAAGTTGAATGTATGAATAATTTAAAGGAATTTTAGGGATCCACTTGTTTCTTTATGATAGAATCTATTTTAATAGTTTCCATATATATTCAATGACATCTTATTTAAGTATCCGAACAAAACTATTGAAAAATAAAATTCTATCTCAAAAAAATCCACTACTCAACAATGATAGTTTGTTGCAAGATAATACATACTTAAGCGAATTTTCAAACCTTCTGAATTCAAATTGTTTGCTTATTTCTGACATGAAAATACAAAATCCTATTAATTTTATTATATAACATTGCGGAAACACGTTCAATTTGTCTGTTTTTAAGATTATTTGTAATTACCTCAATGTATTTTTGTGCTTATGAGAAATTTTATAAGACTTTTTTTTTTTCCATAAAAAAAGTCTTATAAAAGAGTTGAACATATACAATTTAATATGTTCATGTGTTGAACATATACATATTAAATTGTATATGCTCAACGCTCAAAACAAATTATTTGAAGTATTTAGATTAATGTGCTTTCAATCTCAAATTGTTTTGAAGAATCTATATATAAAACTGATAATCTTACGCACGATATCTTCTCAATTTCCATGTAATTATAATAGCTACTTTTCCTTTTCTAGAACAATAAATTGTCAATTTATATATATATATATATATATATATATATATATATATATATATAGACAACAACAGCAAAAGATTATTTTTATAGAATACGAGTGATAAAAATGAATTTTTAAACGATATTAAACCCTTTTCAATTAAATCAGTAAGTATATAAAAATAATCTTAATTTACAGATAATTTATTATTCTCAGTTTTAATAGAAAGAAATTTTATATTTATTATATAATTAAAAGCTTTTGGCAGTGTGAAGTTATTTTTTATTATTAATACATCTTGAAAATTGTGAAAGTAAAAAATTAATGTATTTTCCACATACGAATTTAAACTTGTGAAATTTAAAAAAATAAGATATAACTTCTTTAAAAACTATTCTTAACAAATAATTTTAGACTGTTTTTATTAATTTTAAGCAAAATAAATATACTAAGTGTAGAAAATTTCTTTATGCAAACTTTTTTTTTAATATTTAGATAATATTTTTAACCCAAGTTGTCTCATTTACCTTATTATATTTTCTTGCTTTCATGTAAAAATTGAATGGTAAATGACGAATTCGTAGTTATAAATTTTCTTTTTGTATATACATATATTTTCTTAGTATATTTTTTAACTTTACAATTTTGTTGAAACCAGAATCATATACTATATATAATGAAAATTAATTGTTCCTTACCTCTACTTTAAATAATTCGTATACTTCCGATGATCTCTAAAGAATACTGAGGGTTAACTTTGAAACAAATGTCAGTATTCTTCGTTTAAATACGGCCAAAAGAACTCAACTGATTTCTTATTTATTTTACTGATCTCACTAAACTACGTGGTAAATTAAGAATTTCAGTACTAATTACTTAAGTTGAATATTTCTTCATTACGAAGTAAAAAACAAACAATGAATTGCACTTTCACAAAAAAGTTTTATCCAGTCATCCTATATTTGAAAGAATGTAAATTTCAAACATTTCTTATCAAAATAAATCTGTAGAAATTGTTACTAATGCATTGTTGTTTCAAAACTGCATTGTATTGAAATACATAAAAAATGGAGAAATGCATTTGAATTTTGCAAATAAATATTAAAAACAAACTATTAGGACTGACTTAATTAAGAAAAAGTAATATTAAAAACATTGAAGGTTTTTTTAAAAAAATATATGCAAAAAAGTATCTATACCATTGTTAATATTTTTATTATGTGACACTGAACAATAAGGACTTTTTTGAAATAGAAAATATTATTCCAATTTAAAAGATACTAAAGTTATGTTAAAAGCAAAATTTTAAATAATCTTGAATTTCGAGCTTTACAAAGTTTATGATGAAAAATTAAAGTGTAATTTTAAAAATATATAAAATTAAATAACTAGTATTTTAGATATTTTTTTACTTGTAAGAAATTTTGCTATTTTATTTATTTAGTATTTTGCATTTTTGTCAACAACAAATGTTACATATAGCGTATAAATTCTAAGAATCCAAATTTAATGTCAATGCGTAGATTGAAATTAATTTGTTTCACGCTGTTTTTAATTTTATTTCATGAACCATTGATTTTCTATCAACTAAACAGTCATGTCATATTTGATTTATTTTTTATCAGAAATGGAAGTTTCTGTGTTAGCCGTAATCAAATTCTGTTTAGTTTCATAATTTAAATGAAAATTATTCAAAGTTTTAGTGTTGAATTTATGTGTTGACAAAAATAATTGAAATTTTCGGGTTAACCATCGATAGTAAAATAGTTCTATGTACACAAACATAAATTTATTCCAAATATAAACATTTAAATGTAAATTTTTTTTGCTGTATTTTCTTCATAAATTGTGAACTATCAACCTAAAATCATTACTCGGAAGAGCCAATTGATCGGAAATTGTAACTGTACATTTATACATCTCTGTAATTAAATCTATTTACTAAATAAATTATTGGTGCTATTCAAAATCTCATAACAAATTTGATGACGATTTTAAGCAGATAGAAGTAGTCCAATATTATGCCTGTAACCTGGTATCGCTGTCAAGAAATCTTGCCACTAATCAACATACTATTCTGTCGTAAGTTGAGTTACATAAAATGACTGCTCTAGAAAAATCATTGATGCAAAAGTAAAAATATACACCTACAGAAGAGGAACAAAAAATTAAATTATTTTGGCTCCTATATTCTTAATAAGCTTTACCCATATATTTGATTTGGAGCCGTGAAGACAATATCTACAATTATATTGCCATCAACTACCATCAATCCAGTGAATACTAGAATCTGGCATACAAAAAAGAGCAGTTTTAAAATTTTGATAGAATTGAATTTTTTTTGTAGAAGTAACTCATTTATTTATTTTCTTATACATTAAATCTGTTAATATATTAAGAGATGTAAAATTCCAATTCCTTTACTCCAAATATTTTTTCTCGTAACTGTTATCTTGTAATTCGTAGCATTCCATTATGAACAAAGATGTAAAACAATACACCCCCTTAATAAAAGGTATGAGATAGTCCCATATTTTACACTTAAGCATTTATATATATATATATATATATATATATATATATATATATATATATATTCTTAATAAATATATTTATATATATTCTTAATAAATATATTTAATGTATATAATCATAGATGTTTAAGTGTATTATAATAATTTTCCTATGCAAACATTTATTATTCGAGATTCTAATTTACTTTTTTATAGTTCACAGATAAGAAAAAAAGATCAAAGACTATTTTTCTTTAATTTAGTTTCAGTTGTTTTCCTCATAGAAAAAAGTAAGTTTTTTCTTAATTATTCAGTTTAAATTTACTTACCTTTAAAAATGCCCATTTTTTACCAATCACGAAATATAAAATGTTTCGACACATTAAATGACAAAAACTAGGATACTAAGGTATTTTTCTTATTTCTAAATCAGCAGGCATGCTCAAATTCATATTATGGGGAAAAAATTCTGTTGTGCAATTAAGCTTTTTGGTAATAGGTTCGTATATCAATACAAAAAAAATTTGACGAAAAAATATAACTTTAAATGTAACTTTTCATAAATATGAAAACTTTATTCAAAAACGTATGGTTAAAAGAAAACTCAGTCCCATAAAAAAATCAGGAAAATGTTTCCTAAGTTGGCTGCAGAAAATTAGAGAAAACCAAATAGATCGTGCAGAAATTACTAAAATATATATATAATGGTGATGTAGATTAACAAGTAAACAAAGCTGTAAAGCAAAGAGATGTCTCTTATGAGTGGCAGATAATCGGCAAACAATGATTCGATATTTCTTATCAACCTTTCGCCTTTGCAGTTTCTGCATTTGTATCTGTAATTGCAATTATAAAGATGTATTCGTAGTTTCCCGAAATTTCAAACAAAATTACGGCAAGAAAATATTTTCAAATTTTAAACCAGTAAACTTAACAAAGATGTTAATATTTCAAATTCGTCAATTTGACAGTAAATTTCTATACTACATCAAATCCTTCACCTGAAAAATAAGACACGTCATGTTTTTTTTTTTTAACCTAACGCTACAAAATCCAACCAACTAATCATTTAAGATACATAAACAGCTATTCCATGAGGAGTTCTTACAAAATAAAACTTTAGGAAAGATTAGTGGGTTTGTTTGCCTTTATGACCATTTTTCAATTGTGAAGAATTACTTTAAATTGAATCCAGAGCAACAACAAATATTCATGCAAAAGCGAGGAGAATTCACAAACTGTTGAATTGAGGTCTACAACATTAATCATTCAACTTGGAGAACTGCTGCAAGGACTCGGTTAAAGATTAAAGTAAATTTAATGTAAAATTCAGTTGGACAAAACTGACTATTCATTGCGCGTTTTTTTTTTTTTTTTTTTTTTTTTTTTTTTTTGCAGGGTTATTTGTTTGCTTTTGTTCTAAAGTGATGTTATTTTTCATCACTTGCACTTGTGACGATAAAATTTGTAGCTTATCTCAAGATTTTTCATAAAGTTTATCATTTTATTTTAATTGATAAGATTTCTTTAAAGCATATATTTCTTATTGTTTAATGAGTAAATATCATTTTACTCATTAAATGTATTCTTATAAAAAAGATAATTTAACTTGATTTATATCCGTTTTTATAAATTTGATCGGACATTTGAGAAATTTTTTCGAAAAGCTGTTTCTAGAAATGAATTAGGAAAATATCCAATATTTTGTTTACGTAGTATATTAATATTTAAAAAAGTTAACAGGCCAAGAATTAATACCTATATTAGTTACACACACAAACATGGTGGTTTAATAAAATATAATGTTTTAATGAAATACCATTGTGTTTTAATAAAATATAATTGAATTATAATCTTATTAATATATATTTATTATTATGTTATTATTTTAATTATGTAAATTTATTAAAACACATTGCGTTTTAATAAAATATAATAAAAAATATAACCTTATTAAAGTATTTGCGAAAGATGCTTCTAATGTTTCTTTAATACTTGCCCATTAGATTCACATTTGTTTGCAATCATAATACATAGCGGAAGCAGTAGGTGCCTATATTTCCTTAGAAAAATATAAATTTTTCTTTCAAAAGGAAATATCTTCTAAATTTATAATAGGTAAATTTAATGTGAATAGAATATATTTATTTCATCAATTAAAGGTTGCTTTATTTCTCTTCAGAAATTAGAATGCATTTTTTTTATTTCGTTAAATTCTATATTCAGACGTATAAGCAAATATAATGAATTATTGCATTAGATTTGCTGATATAATACAATAAGGAATTTATTAACGTTAAAAACGGTACAAGCAATCGGTATATTCAAAAATGTTTAAGAAAAGATTTAACTACATTAATATTGCTAAAATAATGATTAAAATGAATATGTAACCAAAAGTAACAGCAGCAAAAAAATAAATAAATAAAAAACCCATGCATGTATATATATATGGTGCTTATCTATTAACGCCACCACAGCTAATTTCGCGCCAAAGCTTAAGAAGTAGCGCTTAATCTATAGCTAGAAAATTTCTTTTACTAATTATGAAAAGTCCTCATCCACACAGTCTTTCCATCTCTTTTTGGACCTTTCTCTTGATCTTTTATTAGAGGGGGTTGCATTGAAAACTTTTAATGCTGTTCGTTTTGGGATCATTCTTACTACATGCCCTTCTAAAGGTATCAGATCACCAATATATTTCAAATTAATCCTGGCTGTTTTATAGTCACCTCATAATCTAACATTATCTTTTGCAGCTACTGTAAAAAATAATTTCTCTAACTAGTTTTAATTATTATTCAAAGGTGAAAAAAAAAAGCCAAGCTAAACTCATGCTGATCATAGTACATTTCTTTTTTTCATTTTGAAGCTAATTCAAAAAATAAATGAAACACTTACTATCAAAAAGTAAGTTTTACATCAAGTTACAGTTATTTCCTGATAGGCTTTTCAGAGATTCGTATATAAAATTTAGGAATAGCTCTTTTGCCTGAAACCTACAGCATTTTAAATACAATTGTACTAACATATATGCATTTATTCTTCTACTGCTTTACTGAATCTTTAAAATATTTCTTATGTCAAATAAACAAATTGATGATGAAAGGATTCATTGGTGTAATATATATATATATATATATATATATATATATATATATATAATCCAATTATTTTATTAATAATCCAAAGTAGCCTCAGAGAATTGGGGAATTTATAAACAATATTCTCATTTGTTTCAAAATCCTCTACTAAAAAAGATTTTCATCACCGCTTATTACTTACAAACACTCTTACAACTATTTTATTTTAGCATATACATATTCTGTAGTTGATAAATTCTGTTTTAGAATTTAAAGGAACCTATTGCGATTGTCGAAATCTTCAACCGTATCATGTGCTTTAATATCAAAAAATAACACGAAAATAGTTCGTGGTTTATATAGTAGGTACACCATGAGACGTTATGTGTCTTGCACAAATTTTTTTAGTCGTCAGTCGGGATAAAATTAATTTATTACATAAGGGCCAAAAGAGCGCAATAATTTTTAGTTAAAAATTGTAAGATTCATCAGAAAGGGCAGTGATAGTTGATTTATGATCAATAAGCTCTATTGCATATAAAACAACTTTGTTGATAATTTAGTTTATACCCAGAAAAGTCTATGAGGTGTCCTGATATCTGTAATTTTTAGTGCATACCATTCTTACATTGTTTTGATACTGATTTTGTATTTTGTTAGTAATTTATAATTTCTTGAGTACAAAATACATAATCCAGGTTCTTTCAATTTTTAACATCATTCATGACACAAATGTGCATTTACATTTTTCCACTATATGTTTGCAATGTTATTTCTAATAATAACGTCGAAAAGATTTACTGCTCTGAATGAAATTGAAAATTAAAATTTTATGTTTTTAATTAAAATCCATTAAAATCTAAGCGATTCAACAGAATTAAATATTTCCTTTTTTCGTGATCTAGGTGATGCGTGCGGCATTTCAGTCATTCAAGGACCAATTGTCGAAAATAGTGAATAGTAGGAATGTGACTAGGAGCTGTAATGTCTCCTTCTTGGATATGGCAGTTCAAGATTGGGGTTATTCTGTTTGGCTTCTGCTGCTAAATTATGAAGACTCCTATCGGGTAGCTTTTATCTAACTGGCAGAGCCCAACTCAGGGCTTGGTACAAGAAAGTATACGCTGTTGCTAATTATAATCGCCATGACATAAAAGGAATTTTTTTAAATATTGTGCTATAGTTGGTTGAATTTCATCTGTAAAGTGTCATAGTCAAGAGGAAGAATAAGCCAATTTCGTTTAAAATGTTTCCAACGTGAGCGAGACAAGTTTTTTTTTTTAAATCTTGCCAAAAAACACTCAACTTCAAACGTGATAAGCGAAATCTTATGCCTTTAACGCAAACAATTAGTGTCATTTGTTGCTAACTTCAATGCAAACCAAAGATTGCCTATGAAAATAATTAAAGCCACAAGATGTTTAAAATATATTGAAAAATTGGTATACCATGTTAATAAAAAAGCGTGAATGAATGGGAACATTTAGAAAATTGGCGGAGACTTGTCAATGCTTCTTAGATCAGAACTGTAATGTCCTAAATAACGAAAACTGCACGGATCCCGTTGAAGTACCTGATTTTGGAACAATTCATGTGGTATTTTTTTCCTCTAATCTAACGTTCATCCTTTTTTAACCTATAATTAAATTCCACAAGAGCAAGTATCGTATAAGACACTCATTCAAAAAATTGGGTTTGTAGCTGGAGCACCATAACTGAAAAAAAAAATAAAAATTCCTGAAGATTTAAATGAAGATGAATTACTCATTCACACATGAACTCTACCAAAAGGAAAACCAGATTCTGCCTGAAATTTCATTAAAGAAGTTTCTGAAAGTGAACTCAGATGGAATTTCTACAGATTATGAAATTAATGAGAACATAAAGAATGAGAATGAAAGACTTACAGATATGGAACAAGCAGTAAACAACGTAATACAATGACGGTCTGTAAAATAAGCAGCTGATTAATTAAAAGAAATTTAAGTACTTTTAAAAAACAATAACAAACTGCTTTCCTAACCCAATAATTATTTTCAAAACTATTTTAAAATAAAAAAATAAATCATGGTAATTTTTTACACGCAAGAAATAATTAAATCAAGATGCTCAGTTTAAAGGGAATTCTTACTACACTATAAGCATCCGAACCAGTGTGATTGTAATCAATCATATGAACTGAAAGCAAGAGAGTTAACCTTCAACTAATAATATATATATATAACATCAATTTGTACAGAAACCGTATTGGGTAGGACGTCGTTCTCATTTTTGAAAGCTCGTGACTTTGAAATCAGACATAACCGAAGTTCTATGGTGTTCACTAAAGGCAGCTGGGGAACGTTAACTTAGTCGGGGTCACAATGTACTCAAAGTGAAATGATACTTCTAGGGGTAAGAGATCAAGAATTAAGGAGCTTTAAGCATAAACCCTGCTTCTAAATTACGATTCCTACTGGCGAGCTTCAATCTAACTAGTAGAGCCAAACCCAGAGCTTGGTAGTGGGAAGTATGGTGGTGCTACCTCACTTTGGCTTGTACGCATTTCGAAAAAATAGTTTTTCGCAATCTCTATGAAGAGACAAACTTATCAAAGCTCTATGTATGGAAAATGATTCTGAAAAGTTAAAAATGCCGTGGATCTTATAAAGAGCTTTGAAACGAATTTCAGATAATAATCTAATTACAATGTGGTATTAAATCACTGTTATAACTTAGAACACGATTCTTAAGTTGTTCCTTTCGATTTCTTCTTACTGGACTACAAAGTACCTTATATTTTCTACTAATAACCTTGAGCCAGTTCTAGAAAAATCTACTGCTTTCTAGGATTTCCATCTTTCTTTAATAAAATTATTTTGTGAATAATCGTAAGAATTTTAAGAAAATTTAAAAAGTTTCATTTAGCTGACATTAATTAAATATGGCTGACTACTTCCATTTGTATTTCTATTTAAATAAAATAGAATATAATAGCAACAAGATCTACCACACTCTTAAAATAAGTAAGTCAATTTATTTTATTCATTAATTTTTATACTAATTATTTTTAATTGATAAGGTAATTTATTCTAGCCAACAATTTCTTGTGCCAAGTTAATAGAAAATGTTAAAGAAACGGAAATACTTTCATTTTTAATAAATTACTTAAGTATATTTTTAATAAATATTATTAAAAGATTAATAAAGAAATGTAAAACAGTTTAAAGCAAGGGTATATTTTTTATAAATTAGATTAAATTTCTCTAATGAAAACATTTTAAAATTTTACTATTCACTACAAATTACTTTAAGATTTTTTAAAATACTTGTATTTTAATTTTACACTCCCACACATATATACAATTATAAAGAAATAATTAATAATAACCATTATATTCATAAAATTTTAACTTCAATACTTTTTTTAAATGAAATTGATAATTCAACTAAAAAAATTTTTGTTTTATTAAATATATTTCATTTGGAATGTTTATTTTTTCCTGTAGTTTTTTTAAATTCAATTTTTAGAACTATTTTAATTAACGTTTATACGTTTTCGTGTTCAATAGAAAGGAATTTAAAGTTAAATTATTTCAATTCTTGTTTTGCGACTTTATTAGACATAAATTCATATATTATAAAATCTCTATTATCTATGATGAATAAAAAATGTTATAAATTTTACAGTATAATTTCATGAAATAATGTGAGATAAATCTGTGATCATACAAATATTTTAATATATATTAATAAAATAAAAACAAATTGAAACAAAAAGTCGACCATATTTTGATGGGAATCATCGTATGAAAAAATTATGTATTTTATATAAGCTTAAATTGGGACACAAAGGAATAATGATAATGATAATATGAATGTCATTATTCCTTTGTTAGCAGTAAGCAAAACCCAGATTTTTACAAAAGAACATGCTTGATTGGAAAAGAAAAAGTATATAAATTAACAGACATTTAATGAAAGGTAATTTTTTTTTCCAGGTTAACGGAGATTTTGCTTTTATCGAAAACACTCTCTAATAATGAAACTACTAAATTAATAAATATTTTATCTTTTTATCAATCGCTGAATATTTAAACCATATTTCGTTATTTGCTATACAATCGGATACATAAGAAACATTTACTTTATTTTACAATTTACTTTTTTAAAAATTCTTTTTTACAAATGAACTTCACATTGGAGCAAATAATCATCTAAAATAAATGAATCACAATTTGTATAACTTGTAATACAGGAAAAAGTAAAACTTACTTTAACTTTAAATTGAAAAATAAAGGAAGTAAATATAAACAGAATCTCTCGTTTAGAAAATAACCTTTTTAAAGAGCGAAACAGCGGTAGTTGCCAGATTTTCGTCTCGTTATATTTAACCACGAGAAAATCTAAATTTTCTACCGCAGGGCTTCTTTGGCTGTGCTATAAATATCTTTTCTAACAACAAAATTCATTATTTTTGTAAGCTGATATCGACAATAGATTTCCTGAAATTATCCTAATTTAGATTTTTACTGGAAAATTGGAAATTTTTACCTTCATAAAATATTTTTGAAATATTTTAAGAAAACTAGATCTTTTGTAATGAATCCACAAATCCAAGAGAGGGCGCTGTAAATCCTCAATAAACTGTATTGCGATTACGTTTCTAACATTAATCAATACATTATATTTTTAATTGATTTGTTGCTGACAAAATCTAATTTTGGTTAAGTTACAAATAATACATCAGAGTAATTTACAGCTTGTTTTCAAGTTACTGAAAAACCAGTATACAGGATTTTAATAATGAAAATGAACTTTGAAATATGCATAAATTACAAATCGAAATGTTAAAAATTTTATAATTTACAGACATGGGATTTTATTGTTCACAAAAAAATTTAACTCTCCTAATGGAGAATGGTATGGTATAAGATATTGGTAAAAAAATTGTATATCTTAAATGTTTTTAATTGTTAACAAAATAAAATTGTTTATGGACCGAAGCAAAATTATAATTAAGTTGCGTTTAACATGTAATTCTATTAGCCGAATTAATTTCGTAGCTATTTTAAGTCACCAGACCTTAACGTTTGATTTTAATAAATAAGGAGCTAATTTGAAACCAACAGTGACGGCGCGAAATGATACCCTAAGCCATTTAATCATTTTAATATCCAACGCGTGAATTAATTTTTGAGGACATTTTCTAATTAGCGAATAGTATTCACGAGTGGCAAGGGTGGAAAACCTTAAAATTCTACTACCACATCAAAAGACGCGCATGCAGAAACCGAACATTTCCTATTGCTCAAAAATGGCTGTGATCAAACCCTTATCTTCACCTTCGAAAAGTTTTGTATTACCATTAGTCTAGCAGGGACCACTAGGTTATTCGAAGCTTATGTACTCATCGTCATAATAGCAACACTTTTTAACGCTGCGTAGTATAACATGATAAAGATGTTTTAAGTAATTTGAACATCAGCTGAGTTAGTCTTTTCGGAAGACTTTTTATGGAATTGTAATTAATGTTTCCTAAGCAATTTGAAAGACTAAAAATGCAGTACACAGATATGTTGATAGCACTCATTCTGATATATAAGACTACTGATGCAAACAGTGATTGGCTTAACATGCTTTTGAAAAGAGATTGACATCATATACAATATGCATTGAAACACATTTTAGAACTACAATGGGTATTAACACCTTTTTAGAACTATTTTCGGGCCGTTTAATTAATGTTTAAAATGCAAAGACAATTTATTTTAAATGTTAGGTCTGATAGCCTTTATTCTGAACTATAAGTCTGCATCGTGATTTCCATAATAAAAGAGCTTTCCATAAAATTTCCAGAGGTATTGCTTTCCATTCCTCTTCTATTACTTTCCAGAGTCCATCGATCGTGGTGGGTTTGCGTTTAGAAAAAGCTCTTTTTAACAAACCAAAGCCACAATATTTCACAGGTGAAGCTCCAGACTTCGCAGGAATATATTGAAACGATGTATATGCAAAACCTGTATTAGCCTTCATTTTTTCAAGGAATGCAGTGGTAGTTTTCGAAGTATGACTTGTAGCTTGGTCTGGATGAAGTTTCACTCTTTAAACGTCATTAGAATAAAAAAAAAAGTGGAATTTCTTCTGAAAATATTGGATGTAAAACCTTCTCCTGATAGTATGGAGAGTTGATTGTAATATTTTTCCCACTCTTCTTATTTTTAATTTCCCATTGTAGGAGAAACTTGCGACAATCATAAACTTCTTACTGAAACTTTCTTTACATTGACGGAACCAGATTTGTACATTTTGTCTCCTTGTTTTCTTTAGTAAATAGAACTTTCTTTGTGTAAAGATTTATTGTACCGTCACCATCAGCGATTTTTTTCAAAAAGTCGCCTAAAATCTCGCCATTTTGCACAAACGCGGTCTAAAAATAAACAGAATGTTGAAAAATATCCTCTAATTGGTCGGAATCCTTCATCTGAGATTGGTCAGAATTAGTTGTATTGCCAGAAAATGTTATTTATCGCCAAAGAAGGAAAACTCGCGCAAAGGGTGACCGTACAGTAAATCTCAGCTCTTTCTTTGTTGCAGTCATTTAGGTAAACCCTTGCTTCATCAAGGGTCACAATGTATTTCTATTTATCTCCTACTAAATGGTTTTCATACAGGATTCTACAAAATGTTTTGCATGTCTCTGCAAAAACTGGTGAACATTATGTTTTTCAACTTTTTTAAGTTGTAAATCTTGGTTTACTATTTTATTTATTGTTGCTACAGATGTATCTAAAAACTTTGCAATTGATTTCTATGTTGGCGGATTTTCTCTAGATATACCAGCGATTTCACTATAGAAATATTTGAAACAGTGCGTACCTTTTCCGGATATTCGTTTGGAGTCTTCTTTCTATGTAGAAATAATGATTGACTTTGTTACCTGTCCGACTAATAATGTTGCTTATTTTGCACTTAGAAATTTTAAGACCATGCATTTCACAACATTTTTGAATACTGGAATAAGAATATTTCTCTTTGGAAAGCGCAAAATAAAATCCTTTAATCCACAGCTTGTTAACATGCAGTATTTTGTAAAAAGAATAAATTTAAAAGTAACAGATGATATTTCTCATTTCAAATAATAAGCTGTAGCCAAAAATTTTTATTCTTAAACATTTACTTTTTTAAAATTCTTTATCGAAATCGTTCTAAAAATGTGTTAATACCTTCTATATGCTGTCATTTAGTTTAAAAATATTAAACATAGCACCATTTCTTTTGAAAAATTGTGAGCTTCATTACTTTTTGAATAAAATCGCCTGGTCTTCAATAATTATCAAGTTTAATAATATTTATACCGATAGTTTTTTTATATCAATTTTAAAGGATAGTTTACTTTTTAAAACTAGATCTTATAAGATTAATCACAAACTTTAAACTACAATATAAATTAAATTAGCCTTTTTAATAAATTCATCTTTTACAGTATTCTAGAGGAAAAATGCAGTTTACAGGTAAGTACTTTATATATTTCCTCATTAGGATAATTTAGAATAAATTTCGATGAAAATAAATAGTAAACAATAATGCCATTCTGTGATCTTATATATAAGTCTTGTCAAGATTTATCACCAATCATTAACTTTGTTAGCATTTCGTTGATATTTATAGAAATGTAATTTTTATTAGTTGACGATTTGTTTTATTGCGATTGTTTCTGACTGGCTATTTCTGTAAGGCACAGTCATTTAACACATAATTTTGAATCGTAAAATCAAGTGACACAATCGACATCTGATCAGGTATTCTATTATTTATATATAAACTTTCGGAACACATTAATTTGCGCATACGATATTAATGGGGAGTGGACAACTTTAATTACAACTCGATAATTTACAAACTAAAATGCATCAAATTATTGGTTTGGTGACTAATTCTATCCTTAAAGCAATGATAAATCAATTTTTTAATGCGTTGTAACTTGAACTTTTGATACAAAGATATCAGATTAAGAATCTAATATTTCCATTGATTTAACATAATGCTACTTGGAAGAATGTTTTAATAAATTTTATCCAATGACGAAACAGGATATCTTATATCCTTAATCAAAAACAAAATTTATATACAACCTTGAATACAAATTTTATAATTAAATATATGACAAACAGAGTTTGCAATTTTTTTTAAAATTAATGATTTAAAAATTCAAAATACTTTGTTGCTTAACTTAACAATGCATGTTTGTCACTGAACTTTTTGTACCCCAGAGCTAATTACGATTTAAAATGGATTACAAACTACTACAAAATGCCAAACCTAATATGATATTTGAACCCATGAATTGTTGAAACAAAGGTAACAGCGCTAACCATTTGGCTATCAGCTCGGCAGATTAATAATGAAATATTTTAAGAATTGTAAATGTAAGAAATATATTAATTACCCATTAATTTGAAACTTAATATTTGTAATATTAGTAATTTATATTTATTATTACATTTATTTGAATTGATTTATCTTAATTAAATCCACAATCTTTTGCTGAATTTATCCTTAGCACAGAGTAGATTTTCTTTCAAACATTACTTATTAAATGCTCATGTTCACTAATTTTATCTTTGGAAAACCTTGGTTCTATTCCATTTCGTCAGTACAAATCTCAACGTGTTGTATTTTTAGTGATAACTCAAGAAAAACAGATAAAGAAATAACTGTAAGTTGAAAAAAGTTTAAGGCATAGCTATTTTTTAAATTTAGAATGTTTATAAGATAAAAAATTGAAAACATAATGGTAAATGCATCAATCTGTGATATTTTATTTCACTTGGTAATAATATTTCATGAGATTATCCCCTCTGCCGGCGGAATACAAACGTTGATACTTACGGCGAGATAACGTTAATGATGTTGAGGCATAAAATTTGCAATTGCACACAAAATAGATCTTGCTTTTGAAGATAATGCTTATCATTGTGCGAAAATGATCGACTGTATTTTCATTAATTACACATTTTGTATTGATTACTCACTCAGGTAATGTTGCAGGCATTTACAATGCAATAACGCATTCCACATTATTGAATTAGGGCTATTTTCTTTTATAATTAATATCGAAGTATATGCGTTGCATTAAAAAAGTAAGCATTTAATAGCGACATTTAACAAAAATAAGAACTTTGATAAGCATAATATTTTAGAAAAAATAGAAAATATGCATTTAAGAAAGCAAAATATACAAAGCGTAACAAAATTTTTACGAATAATGATTACTATTTGTTTGGGGTATAAAATAATGCTTCCAAAAAAAATTCCAGACTATATGCTAAATCAAAGCCAAAGATATAGATCAACACTGTTCTCCCACTAGAGCATAAAATGTTTCGACTCTACCATAACTTAACCATTATCAACAATCATTAGTGTCATATTTACATTTATAACAATTGTTCTTTTAAGTGAAGTCTTCAGCACTTATCTAATATCTGCAATGCCAGATATTATCTAACCAAATATAACGCTAAACTCTTAAAAATAATTTTAATATCCATATATTTCATTAGGTTACGATAATATTATGGCTCAAATATAGCGTACTTTAAAATACAATCTTGGATAATTGGTTCATATTTTGTGAATGGTTTAGTATCATTTTTGTATCGAACTACAGAGTGATCGCCGATAAATAACAGAAATTTTGACAGACACTCCTATATTAATTCATCTCACAGCTTATTGACTCGCCTCTCTGAATTTTATACAATATTCAGTGCTGAGTTATACAAAGTACTGCGAGAGAAATCCACGTTGTGCCACATTAATGCTCAGACTACCAGCGATTTATCTTTCAATCATACAGATATGAATAACATCAAAACTTATCCTAATACAGTTCAAGCATTTTTAATTCATTGTATTTCTCAAGAAAATACAGAATTCCGATACCTTCAACAATAAATTTAATTATCATACATTTGGATTGCAAATAGGGAATGGATACAATGCACTTTTCAACCCTTGTTTTCCATTTTAACCAGTCAAATTCAAATATAGAAGTCATGCCATTGAAATGGAAAAGTATTCAAAATATACATTAAAATGGCAATGAGATTTTTTTTAATTAATATTATTTAAATCTATTTTTTAAAATCATGAAAATTTTATGAACTTTTGAAAAATTAAATATTTTAGTGGATTTTCAGCTAAATCTTAAATCATTTTTAATTAAAAAGCAATTCATTCAAATTTTATCTGCAGAATGCTAGTGGTTATAAAAATTGAAATATAACATTCTATAGCATCTTATAATATAACATTAACAATCTACTATTCTTATGAGTTTACCCTATAGGGTAAACATAAGAGTATTAGATTTTTGATGTTATATTTAATTTTTGAAAACAAGCAATTTATTTACGAGCTATAGCTCAAATAAATTGCTTGTTTTCAAAAATCTTTCTTATTCTAGAAAAATTAGATGGTAGTGAGATGATTTAATTTTCTTGAAGTGAATTTACCAATTGATTTACATTGTAAAAGTTATGTTTGTCACTATGATTTGAATTTTTTTTTTTTTTTTTACACACACATGAAAATTATTTTGACCAAGACCTATGGTTGCAAGCAAGCAAATTTCTAATAATTAGAAGTATCCACTCCCGACAGGCTTTACTGAAATACAAATAGCTGTGGGCTGATTCTATATTCCCACTGATTGAAGGTTGAATGTAGGAAATTGGATAAGAAATTTCCCCCAATATGTCTGGATGTACGACAAAATAATTTTGTTTTAATTTCATTGCTTAGATATATAATCGGTATTATTTAATCACTAAAAATCAAAGTGATTTACTTAACACTCCATTGTTAATGGATGAAAAATTAATGTGTATAACTATAATAAGTTCAAACAAAATTTAAGACTTTTTAAGAGGTTCTCAACTATTGACTGGTTGGGTGGGTTGGTTTTATGGCGCAAGGTCCAAGAGGACAAACTGCGCTAACTCTCAACTATTGGCATCAGAGTATTTTTAAAATGTCAATAGTTGACAACATCAATACTTCTATGCATTATTCCTATAGGTCTCGGCTACTTTCTATTGTTAAAAATTGAAATTTATAGGATTAACGAATTTTCAAGATGTAGATTTCTTCAATGAATAAAATTGTTGCTATTACTTTAGAAAATTGTTCACTTGATGTTTTTGTAACGGTATAATTAAATAAGTTACTAATTTTTAATTTTATATGACGATAGAATGTTATATTTTTGCACTAGAAAGGACTAAATTCTGAACAGTTTTCAAAGCCCTGAAAGAAATCTGATCATTTACGATCAAATTTTTACTTTATATTCATAAAAAAGGCCAGTTTCATCTTAGTTTGATTTGGTTTCTCTATCAACGATCATTTTTTGAATGCAAGGGCTAACTCCAATTTGATCTTAAGAATTGCTATTTGTGTAAAATTGCTATTTAAATTTAGTGCATCTAAATACTTAGCCTTTTCATATCTATTGGTAGAATTAAAAATATATTAAAATCTTGCAAATTATATTTTATTATTTAAACTTAGCAATTATTCAAGAATTAACACTTTGAATCGACTTTTATTTTTGATATTGTTATAAAAGTTTTGACAAGTTTATACAAAATTATGCACATATAAGTATACAACTAAAGTTTATACACAAAATTTCTTATCAGAATGACTAATTTTTTGCCATATTTCAAGCTATGTGTTTTATATTAATATTTATATGAATAAACTGAGAAGCCTTTAATATTCATTACATTTTATTATAAGTTTCTTTATAAAAACTTCAACTTAGATTTTTATTTTGAAACTCTTCAATTTAAAGTTCTAGTATCTTACAACAAAATTTAAGAATTTGAATTTAAAGATAACAAAATTATCCTTTAAATTTTATCTATACTCTGAGATCTCAATTTATAAAAATTTAAACACTTGAAAAACTTTAATAAAATCGCATTTACACATATTTAGTAAAATAATTCTGAGTATAAAAAAATTACTGCTTAAAAATATTACCAAAGGAAAACATTTTAACTATAAAAAAAGTATTCATAGTTTTATAATTACATATTTTGACCTTAAAACTGATATCAGAGCAAACAAAAATTATCCTTAATTACAGCATTTATAAATTTTTCACGATTTAATAACTTTAAATATTGTGGTTACTGAATACTTGTGATTATTCCCTCCAATAGATAAAGTATATTTGTGCACTAATCGTATCTTCTTTTTTACAATAAATAAAAGTTAAGCTAAATAAATTTTGCAATAAGACAATGCATAAAAAAACAGATACTTAAATTAAAAATGTTTAAAACTCTAAAAAACACACACATTATATATATACATATATATATATATATATATATATACAAGTTATTTTCCTAAAATGTTTTAAAAATTGAAATGCTGAGAAACTTTCTTTTTGTTCATGGAAAACCAGCAATGGTAATAACACCTAAAATGTGCACTAAATTTACAGCTGATGTTGCTAATAAAAAATTATGTTTAGGGTCAAAATAACTATTGTACTTTATGTTACAAGTGTAATTCCTTACAGCATGCCTGGCTTTGATCAAAGTCTAAATTATAGACTTTAAAGATTACAATTTATTCTACTACAATATAAAAAGCCACACTGGGCGATATCCAATTACTATCAGTAGAATACGGAATTGGCAGTTTCCAAAAGTTTCTAAAATTTTTTCAGTTACATCTGGGAATGATCTGAGAGCCCGAATCATTTAGGCTTTGAAATGTCACAACTTCCATGTCAAGAATTCTTGAGTCAAGAAATGTAGCAGTATGCAAAATAAGCGTCGACTCCAATAGTTACATGATGCTAGCAATATATGGACCATTTTAAAAATATGAATCTTAAGAATCAGCATAATTGTCATATTTAAATTTTCTAAAAGATTAATGACTTTCACCTTATAATGTATGTTAAATATTTGATTTGCATTATTTATAGGCATAGCAATTTCAGTGGCAAAATATTCTCTTAAAACTCATTTATTAAAATTTTAAATTTTGACATGTTGTAGATACATATTATATATAGAAAACAGACTGATCTAAGTAATTTATTTATAAAATCATTTACAAAGCATAATTTTCTTGCAAATTAACTTCACATATAAAATATTTTAAATACATTAGTTAAAAATTCTATAGTAGTATTGTATTAATAAGATAAAAATGTACTATACAATACAGTGAAAATTCTTTTAAATATTAAGTTCTTAAAATACACTTACAAGTATCAAAATTTTATAATATTTAATTGAAAGCTTAGAAATTTAAACAAAAATACAAATGCTTAAGATTTAAAGTCCTAAAGTCTTTTTATAAAATATCTGTTGTCATATGCAGCAGACAGTTGATCATTCAATAAATTTTAATCCTGAAAGGGATAGTTCAAATCTCGTTGTGCCCTAAAAAGAATTTAATTAAATTATTAACATTTTAAATCGCTATTCATATTATAACAGAGAAAGTAATTTTTAATTTTGTATGCACTTTTTATTTTATTAATGCAATTTCTTTTGTTTCTAAATTCACAAAGAAATTACTCTTTAATAAGCTAGTGCAAAAAAATATTTCTAAATATATTGCAATTATGCATAAATTCAGAATTTTATTGCATCCACATTCTGTATTTAATTTTGAAAAAATCAAAATTTCTTATTTTACATTTCTTTCAATGGATTTTGATAGTTTTAAGCATATTGCTCAACAATACTTACATAAATGTATTTAAAATAGAAAAAAGTAAAATGAAAAAAAATTTAAAATAAAAATAAAAGAAACTAAGATTTTTGTTTTAAATGAGTTTTGAAGTTAAGAATTTTAATACAATGATAAGAGGCACATATATTGTCATATTAAATCACTGAATTTTAATGTTTCCTTCTGCCATTCTTTTTAAAAACACTTAAGATTAATAAACATATTTCACAATACATTATTCTATAAATGAAAAATAATTAAATTTTAAATTAAAACATTAAAAATTTCCTAGTTACTCACATTTAACAAAGTTTTGCTCAAAATACAAAAAAAGAGCAAAACATTTCAATTCTTGATCCTTTCATTTCAATTATATTACTCTAGATTAAATAACCTTTTGATACATAAATTTAGACAATTTCATAAAAGAATCAAAATCATGAAGTAAAGCATGTTAATTTAAATGAAAATTTTCTGTAAATTCGTATTATTAAATGCAATGTTTAGCCAAGCATTTTATATTAGCATCAAAAATATCAAAATCATGAAAAATGAACCTGAAAAAACTAAATTTTTCACATAATTTTATGTAACTTGGTATTTAACACTTTGACACTGGTAAGCTTTAACAACACATTAACATATTTATATATTGAAATCAATAAATATAAAATTTAATTTTTAATTGAATCAAATTTTTTCATCTTGAAGTCTTGCACACCATAAAAGTACATTATAATTATATGTATTAAAATCATACATTATAAATATTATAAACTTTATTCATAAAGATTATAATATTTATTGAATTAAGACAAAATTGTGTAATAAAATTGAGCATAAAATTCATGAAAGACTTAAAAATTATTATATTTGTCGTTTTCATAAAAGAAATAAAAAATTTACCAAATTTTGGTTACTTGCATATTCGACAATTTGATATTTAAGATTCATATCTAGTAATGTATACTACTGAGCAGAGGTACCCAATGACATACAAACCCAACTCTAAGAAGATATTACTTGCAGGAAACTATTAGTATATCATACTTAATTATCATTTTATAATTTTTAAAAGCACTTCTAATATTTACTTAAATTGAATTAGGAATTTCACATAAAACACTTTGTATCTTAAGAAGACAATTTTAAGATATTTTCACCTGTCATAATTATAGAAACGAATTTGAGAATTATTGAAAATTATTTGCATTTCCTCTTCAGTAAGCTCAAAATCGAATACCTAACCAAAAATAAAATTGAATTAGTTTAGAACACAAATACATATTTAAAAACAATTTTTGTTCAGTTAAACAATGCATACATATACATATGTATATATAATAAGTCCAAACAAATTTTTAAAGATATTATAATTTAAGCATAAATCGATATCAATACAAAAATAAACAATATTTTAATTTCATTAACTAATACAGAAAACCAACTACATATTCATAAACACACTTAAGGCAATTATCTTAATTACCATTTGATAAAAAAATAATCTTTTTATTATAGATTTCGTATTTTCAGAATAAATATTGATAAACACATGGCAAAAATGAACAAATATGAAAGGATAGGGAATTTCATGCAGTAAATGTTCAAATTAATGTAGCTTAAGTAAAATCCGCTGAAACACGGTTCATTAAATGCAGCAAAGACAATCAAAATTCCACATCTACATTCTGGGGCTAAATTTCCAAAAGAAGAAATATTTGTGAATCAAGTGGATAAGTCCAATCCAAAGTCTGGTTAACAGAACATGTTACCTCTTAGGCCTTGCCTTTCTCTGTGAAAAAGTTAATTTTATAAAGCTTATTAATGGTTTTGGGATTCTATTTTTCCTACCAGTAACAATAACACAAGTGATTGATAGATGATCTCATACCAGCAGAAACAATCGTGAATGGAATTTCTATTAGTACCAACATCATAAAACACACTAACATAAAATTTGGATTCCATAAGAAATTATCTTTAAATGCATTTGATTTCTTTAAAAAGCAAATCATTAGATGTTTCATTTAAAGATTTTAAAATACTCTATGTATATTTGGAGATTCTAAAATACTCAAAATTGGGGTTATAAAATGATTTGACTTTCATGTATAATATGTTCAGTGCAAAAAATAAACAGTTATAATTTCAATAATACAGAAGAAAAAGAATGGAGACCGACAGCATGAACTCTAACAAGGAATGCACACCCCAAATAGTTTAAAGACCGAGTCACCAGTAAAAACCGATTAAAAAGCTTACCGATTAAAAAAATTTATTAAAAAGCGATCTTAAAATTGAATTTTTAAAACTTCCAAAAGTTTTAAATTAAGCCATTATCTTCGGGTAATTAGTTATTTGCAAGTACTTTTGCATCAAAAAAGCACCTGGAAATCTATTACACATGGGTATTCCAAAATGAGGAATGTATAATGGGCGAGGAAAGAAGCGTTCTGATATTTAATGATTTCTCAAGATAATGGAACTTCTCACTGGATAATACTCAAAAATAAGACAATTTATTTCTATATGATAGTGATAAAAGTCTACATATAAACAAGAAATGTGTATACTTTAAATGCTCCTAAACACAGCCTTATTACCCTATGGTGAATATAAATGCTTCAAATCAGGTCGAGCGAAGCCATGTATCGCACTTCTGTAATCTATTATAGACACGAAGCAAAGATGAACGGCCTACTCAAGCTGGAAAGTTATTAATTGGAAAGTTATTAAAATATTTAAAGATTTAAGAACTTTTTTTTACAAGCTGATAATGTGCGAAAGGAATGTCATATGAGAATCAATTTTTACTAATAAATTTATGGTGAAAGCGAATAGGAGTACAATTGAAAACTAATTCTGGATCAGAATGAAAATCATTTGCAATAATGTATGCGAAATTTTGTGTACAAATGGCGAACTTATTTGTATGACCACTCAACAATATTGTCGATAATTTGGAGACTTCTCAGTAAGATTCTTTTATCATAACATGAAATGGGTACTTTATCATCCTGTAGATTATATCTGCGAAGAAATTTGTCGTTTAATGATGCGGTTTAGCAACATTTAAATTACAATTAGTTTTTATCTATTTGGTACAATGAAGATATAAGTAAAGTAACCTGCTTTTCCTTCCTATTTCAGAGAAAAAAACTATTGAAATTTACAAAATTTGACAACATATTTTCATGGTAAAAAAAGTCGGCGGGATAATACGTAAATATCTATGTTGGGGACTTGCTTCTAGTTTGAGGTTTGATTACTGATAAAATAGGATTGATAAAATAAAGAGGAATACACTTGAAACATTCTTGACAAAAAGTACATCGTTTCAGACAAAAAGTATTGGAATAAATGTTCCTCTCCCACGTTGTAAAAATCTTTACATTTTTTGCATAAATATTGGTAAATTTCCTCTAAAATTAAGCTCGGAGATTTTTTTCAGATTGCACATCTTCTAGTACTCTCATAGGGTTTATAGATACTGAATAAAATCGATACATTAGATGGTTTCTCTTTAAAAAGGCAACGCGAATATCTTTCTTGCAAAATTAAGCTGTCAATCATTTGTTTTGACTTTTTAAAGCCACTTTGAAAATGAAAGATTCTTTTTCAGGATGTATACTAATTATACATTAATTCCTTCAAAATCATTTCACAGAAAACTGATCAGTAATTTTGTGGATCTTTACTGTTTTGATATTGGAATTATAAAAAATTTCTAACTATATCTGAAAAGATATTTTTAAATACAATTAAACAAGTAGAGAATATCTTGAGAGTTTTCAGGAAGATGTTGAAGCATAAAATAGGTTATTTTGTCAGAACCTGGAGAGGTGTTTGACAATGTTGTACGCAAATCAAAAATTCTCAGATTTGTGCTGTGAGACGTTTTGTCGCCTGTAATAATTTAAGCGTTGATAAGGTTCGGTATATTTTTAATCGAAAATGGAAGCAAAAGCTTCAGCAAGAATATTCACTCACTAGATTATGTACTTCCTATTTTTTTCAGTTAATTTATATTTCAGACATTTTACAAATCTCGCTCTAATAGAAAAGTTAATATGAATTTAATCCAATATTCACGTTCACTTTCTCTTTGGCTAACATAACACTTTTAGGTCTTTGATTTCTCAAAATGGGAAATCGACAGAAAATATTTCAGGCTTTTATTATTTTGTTACGATTATTATCAGTACAATGTTTATTCCACCATGACTTCCTGTTTTTTTTTTTTTTTTTTTTTTTAAAGAAGTTTAGTCCTGATTTGGGAATTCCTGCATCGCAATCAGTTTTATTAACTAAGTTTACTATTTCATTAAGATGTTCATTCATTATATAACTATCATTGCTCGTAATACGAGATTTTTCTAGACAGCTATGTGAAATAAGTAGCGTACTAATACACGGTTAGCGCTACGTTGGGAGAGCTATGTAAGTGAGAAAGTATCTTTTCCTGGTACAAAATACAAAAAGCAAATACTTCCCGGAACAAATGGTTAGCGCGTTATGTAAACGACAATTTCATGAAATTAAAAATTTCAAGAACAGATTTTATTTTTCACTTTTATTTTTTGAAACGGTGTGAGAAGGTGATTATTTCATTATTAATACAAAAGATTTTTTGTAGAAGGGAGTTATTTTAGCTGATTTTGGTTTAATTTCTGCAACGGCAGTCTTAGTTGTATTAGAATTTGATATTGTAGATTTTTTTGTGATATTAGTAATAGCAGATTCATATCAGTGTTGAAAGAGGTACATATAAGAGTAAGCTATTTTTCTCCATTGGAACAATTGTTTTAGGTTGCATTTGTAAAATGGAGCAGGAAATAACTTTTGAGGAAGCTTTTCACTATTTGTCTTACCTTTAAAAATATTTTATTTTTACTACGATTAATATTTCTATAATCGATATAAGATTTGGTGAATACAACATGTGATTCGAAACTAAAAGATTTGAAACTTTTAGAACTATTAGTTTTAAGACCAGATTGCATACTTCTGGCATTTAAAGCCTTAAAAATGGTTAGGGTAGGAAGGATTTTGCAATTTATATTACCTGTTTTTATGGATTTCGGTAGTACTAGTATCTGAAAACAAACAATGCAAATAAGCATGTTCTTGAAATTTTATTCAGAGAGTTTTTCATAAAATTAAACTTGTTTACTGATAACTCTAAATTTGTGTTAGTAAATTAACAGTAAACACAATGTGTTTGAATTAGATTATTTATCCTTCAATAGTCACTTTTAACCCAAAAGTATTGTGTTCTTATTTTGGACCTACATTTGCAGAGAGGATTTTCTGAAACAATGGAGCATAAAATAGGTTGATTTGGTTTTGTAGAGCAAGGTCGAAAAATGGACAAATTGCAACAAAAACTTAAATTTGAAGTAATCACTTTCTTACAAAATCCAGCAATTAATATTAATGAAAACAAAAAAGTATTTGTACTTTAAGATCAGAAGATAAAAACAGACCTACATGACTTGGTACCCAACAAAATCAAATAAAATTTTATAATCCTTAAGCAAGAAACTTCGATGCTCTCAGAATCTTTAGTACAAAAGAATGGCATGTAAGATAATGATTTTCCAATGCTCTCAAAACACAAACTGTCAGTGTACACACAGAAATTTTGATCGCTCAATAAAGTTACATGATGCAAGGTGCAATAGAAATGCATGGATTCAGAAGTGAAGATTGAAAAGGATGAAAATTAACAAAAAAGTTACGTTATTAACAAATTCTGCAGGGTCATGGTGGCCTGGTTGCCTAGGGTGTTCGTTTTCGTTATCGGAGAGTAATGAGTATGAATTAGCCCAAAGATCCATTGTATTCGCTAATGGCAACTGGAGCACTTAAATATATGGTAGTCATGATGTCCTCCATGTGAAAAGAAACCTCTGGGGGTGGCATATCAAGTATTGGAAGTCTTCTACTTTGTCCTTGTTTCTAAATTACGAAGACTTCCACTCTGCTGTTTCTATCTAACTGGTAGAGCTCAACTCTAGGTACAGGGCAGCATGATGGTGCAACATATTCTGCAACTAACATGTTCCGATGTTTTAGAGCCACTTGTAAATACGAGAGTTTGGTGATATCAAAGCAAAACAGCAAATTGGTCAGATGATTCAATCCAATTTCATTAGTTAGAAAAACATATTTTTTATTCACAGGTGAGAAAAAATACTAAATGAGCTCACTAAATGAGTCCCATATGGATGAGAGGTAGTTATGATCTTACTGTAAAAATAGTTGCATTCGTTGCATGTCTAAAAGTAACTAATTACAGATTACGTATAGATTCACAAAGTACATCCTTAAATCAATGATAAACTATGTTTAATCTATGCAAATTAGAAGATCTAGCTTACCAATAAATGGCACATTTGTAATCAATGAGAGATAAAATCAATGACAGGTAAACTCTAAGTGATGTAGGATCTGCAACTGAAGATGTGTTTGAAAGCATTTTTAGGATATTAAGTAATCTTTCACATTTCAAAAAAATATAACATGCGAAAGAAAAGTTAACCTTCAATCAAATATTATTCCCAAAATTTTATCACATTGACCATAGGTATAAGTGTTGTTTATATTTAACAGGACAAGTATGAAAAGCAATCTTCCTGCAGAAATAGGAATTAACTCTTGCTGGAAGACAGTATGCCATTTTGAGTATACCAAGTTTATTAGCTGTTTGTAATTGTCTCTCAATTAACCGCAATTATTGGATCCCTAATAATATACTTGCAGGTCAGCAAAGTACCATGAATAGATTGGGAGCTTAGAATGAAAATCTGCTCATCTCTACTTAAAAGTTTCCTATACACAACTAATTTCTAGTCTCTGTAACAGCTGCTTTAAACAATATTGTACTGTATGAGAGTGATCTGCCACCTCTTTTCTTTGAGAAAGAACTGCCTGAATATTAAAATAACCTAAAGTTAACTAGAAATATGCAGCATAAAACTTCGGCCAACCTCCAGTCTACGCATCACAAAAAGTTTCTAAAGAAACGATCTTTGGCACGAGATATGAGACTTCTTTCAGATTAACACGAAACTTATTCTTTGAACTCTTTCTTCTAAAGAGAACATTTCAATACATAATTCCAGTTCAAGATGTGTAAAGAGACGTTTTTTACCAGAGTTTACTAGATATATGGCTCTTAATATAAGGAATTCCGCTTTCGGCATTAAAGGTGTACAGTGATGACAGTAGGAAAAGATGGTGGCGTTTCTGGATATAGCATGCATGCTGAGAAAGCTAGTGGTTCATTTAATCTTGGGATCAGAAATCCAGACTGTTTTGTTTTTAAGTTCGAGTTTGTAGTAATCAATGAGAACAACTTTAATTGTCCATTGAATTAGTCTTCAAGTTATTTGGATTTTATATGACTGTCATGCCTCTATTCAGCATCTTTCTCATTGGACAATTGTGGGAGATATGACAAGGCATTAAATTAAATGCACTTTAGAGAGTTCTTCGTGAATACACTTGGTACTTTGGAAAGATCCCATTGATGTCCCCAGCTCAATATATCGAGGAAAAAGCAAACGCTATCACGGTTTTCAAGTGACCACATACAATCCCTTACACAACGTCAAAGAGTGGAACTTTCTCAGACGCAACAACATTTTTCAATCTTCTGAGATATAAAAAGGATCGTTCACAACTTTATGGAGTTTTCTATTTTGTAGATCCATTTCCCTAAAAAAATTCAAGCCATTTTATAAAATTGCAAAATTTTTTTAAACAACTCTACAGATTTTATTATTGATCACACCAGATCTTTTGCAAGTTAAAAAATTAAATATGATAGAAATATTTGCTCACACAGACAATATAAAACTGATAGAAATAGAAACTAAATAGGAAAAATAACTTGATAATTTCTATCTATATTTCATAAAAACTGAATTGATAGAAATAGAAAGTCACTCTTTAAATACTCGTCAAATGCTGAATATATGCCATTTAGAATTTTAATTCTATAATGATTGAGCACCATTGTGTGGTGCTTTTTTTTTTTTTCCCCCATCACACAGTTTGCTTGGAATTTTAAAAAGGCAAAAGCGATTTGGAAGGAAAAAGCACTAACCTTTCGGATGACAGCTCTGGACGATGTTTATTGGAGAAATATCTAGAGTAGCAACGGTTTTCAAAATAGAAAATCCCCTATAAATAACATTAGCTGCAGCAACTGATTACTGGATCTTGTTTACTTGTAGGCATTAATCAGACAGTTATTAGAAATAAACTTGTCAGACGACCGCAAGAATTAATATCACTTCCCCACAGAATTATGGTCGTTAAAGTCATCGAGTAATAAATGCAGTAAACAGCTGATCAACTAATGTATTTAGTTCCTCTAGGCGGATGACATCTAATGGTAAATACAAACTAATCAAGCAGGATTTATTTATTCTGATAGCTAGTCTGTAGAATTGTATTAAGAAGGGGGGCAGTACTGGGGAAATTATTGAATGTGAATATACAAACACCACCAGACACCCTGCGATCAACTCAGTCAACAAACGCGTATAGACCCCCGCTATTAGATTTGATGTCATCAAAATAGAACGCAAATCATGGCAGTTCCAAGAAACAAAGATTTTTTTTATTTAAAAGGATCTTTTCTGAAGTGAAGGCGAGTCTTATCGACACCTGAAACGGTAAAACATCGTCGAGGGATTCAGAGCTACAGCATCAAGGCTTTACAAGTAGAAAGGAAGGTCTTGCACAAGCCCTCCTTTGAAGGTTTTACCTTCGAAGCCTTCATGACTTTTGTTAAGCCAAAGGAGCTTTTCTTACAGTTTGAACTGAAAGAGATTTCAGTTTGTGAAGATTATTCTAATCTTATCAGAAGAAGTTTAAGTGAATCTGTGTGCTACAAGATTTTCTTAGCAGAAGTAACAAATCTAAATTGTGAAATAGAAGAAGTAATTAACCATCAAGCCTCAGGATTAGAGAACATCTTATTTACCTTAATCATGATTTCCTTTTCTAGTATAATCAATGTGGACGATTTCGAGAGTAGGTGGGACGGTCACCATGACATTTGACAAATCTTCCTTGGGCGGTTCCAACTTTCGTAGTTAACCACAGCGCAGAGATTGCAGGTGTTCGTTGCTGCAAGCCTATTTCAAGTGTTCAAAGCGATAGCACTAGAATCATGGCAATGGATTTGAAATATAGCCCGGATGGGTAACTTTATATAATCAGTTTTAATATGTTATGGAAGGTTTAATGTTGCAAATCAGAATAAAATGCTTAGTATAAAATAACTAATCTAGCAGTCAAGTTAGTGTTTAGGAAAATTGACACAAGATAGAATTGATTTCAGTCATAGGAACCTAACATCATTTTACAGTATATACATCTACAGTAGACCTATCCTAGTACAACAGTTTACAGTAGACCTATTCAGTAACAAATAGATAAAATCTACAGTAGACCTATCTCAGCAAAACCTGCTGTGAGGTGGCGAAGAGTTTGATAAAAACTCAAATCTAAACCAGGGTTAGAATTATGAATCTTAACAATGCATACATGCTTAAGTCGAAAATGTAGGATCAATATTCATAACAATGAAAATTGATAGTTTCTTCAGCAAGACCTTTGTTCTTGGAAAGAAGGAACACACAAGAGCATCAATTATATTAATAGCCCATTTAATTAAGTAAACAGCAGTGGTGGTGGTAGCCCAAATCTGGGGAAAAAACTCTTGGTATATAAGCCATGAGCAATTTTCCCTTTTCCCTAAGCAAATTTTCTAAGAATACAAATGACAGAGAGCATGTAGCACATCAAAGAGTCCCTTTAACAAAAATGAATTTTGATGGCTACACTTTTGCTTTTTTAAAGGCATCTAGATTAATATGATATCTCCAGAAGATACTCCAAAGCTTTTTTCATTTATGGTATGTATTTGAACAAACTTTGTCTTAACAGGATTTCTGCAGTCCATAAAGGTAAAGTTATAGATTGCTGTTTCAACAGCTTCTATTATAGTTCCCTTGAGTTTCAGCATCAAAAAATGTTGGAGACCATTTTATTTGTAATGATAAACAATGAAAGAATAGTAGTCTACCTTGTAATATGTCAATCTATCAATCTTTGTTACTCAAGGGTCACTTTAAGCACACGAGGCTTAAATAGAGCAGAACCGATGGCTGTAAATCTTAATTAGTTGCAATCTGCCACTTCTCAAACTAAAATAAAAGAATAAAAATGGTCAATTATGCAGATCACTACTACTGGCAAAATGCTAAGGAGACAAAATAGGATAACAAATCCCCAAATCCAAAGAACAGAAAGTTTCAGTACATGCATGAAAGCTAGATATTTCAGTTATTCAGCAGACAATGATCCAAAATCAACTGCTCAATCTGCCAACGACATAAATTAGTATTAACACTTCCCTAGAGTACTGTGACCTTTAAAGACATTGATCAAAGATACACCAACAATTTAAATAGTCTTGGAAAAGGACATTACAAGGCATTAAACATAATAGGCAGTCATTAGAGAAATATGAAACCCAACCATCACAGCTTGCCCAGAAGTAAGCAAAATAGATCTTTATAAGGAAGTAAAAATAAAACCATGCCAGATACAGTATCAATGATGTCTATTTGATAAGGTGTGAAGCCTATATTTTCCCAGCAGTGATTTAAGCTAGAAATTTAGTTTCTTGTTTCCCTTTCCAAGAAACTAATCACCAGAGAAAGACCCCATGGTCTTTAATATTAGATACATGTGGTTAGAAACCACGGCAATTCAAAGAGGAAATTTCTTTTTGTATCAATGACATTGAACCTGTTCTTGCTAATGTCACACTATGGCTCTTTTGAGACGATATGTGGACGTATAGGAATACGGATTTCAAAAGCAGAAACACTTTCTTAAACCTGTAGATTCCTAAACCTTAATTTTCTAGGTTGCTAGGATCTCCAGCTAGCTTTAATATGTTTAAGTGTTTGGAGTGGTGACTTGATTCAGCAAATCTTCTCTATTTTCTATTAATATGAACTTTAGAGAAAATACTTACAATTGTCAATCTTTTCAAACAAATAACAAATTTAGGCCTTTGATAAACCGAGTTTTTGGATTTATGATAAAAGTTTGCTCCAAATGTCTTATCATAGAATATAACAAGGAAAGGCAATTACAGGCTCTGGAGAGAACCAGCACTTTAAAGATATCACCAGGATATACATGAGAAAAAATACCTATTATGAACATATCTACAAAATCAAAAATGTAAGATGAGCCTAGCTGGTAAAATGGTTCACTTCAGTCATCCATTCAGAGAAACCTGGGTAATAGGTTGATTGTTTTAATGGCAAAACGTCCATAAAGAGAACAAGCTGCACCAAACAAATATTATCACTCAAGGTTTTTTTATGTGAATCTATAAAGCAATAAAAATTAAATATAGAAGCTTATGTAATTAAAATAAAATGCATTAGAAATAGTAAAAGTATAAAAGAAAGTAATCATTGAAGGATTAGAGAAACTTCAAACTATTAAAATTCAGATCAAAGCTTGGATAAGAAAAACACAATTGTATACAAAAATGGGGGAAAAATTGGGATGGGAAGTTCACCAATCAAATCTCACAAAGTTAAAATATTACACTCAAAAACTGAAATGCTGACACTTATGTGATAAGTTGTGTACTGTTTGTCACATCTCTGGCACTAGAGAGAGATATTGGGTAAAATGTACATAGGGTAAAACACATATCCAATGCGAAGGAAAATCAATCTGAAATTCTCACTAGCAAAACTGGATATGAAGTGATGATAGGTGAAACATTTAAAAGTATAGCCACGACTTGTATGGACCACAAATATATATTGCAAACAAAAGTTTTTAAAGGAATATTTGACATCTCTATAAATGATGACCTGAACTTCAATATAAGCATCTTCCACACTGCATCCGCAAGTTCATTGCTTAAAATTCCTACATGTCCCAGAACCCAACAAATTATATTAAACTTTTACAGCTCAGAAATAAATTTCTTTTCAACAAAATCAGCCACTACTGGGTAACACTCAACATCAAAATATTCCAATTGCTCCATAATACTTCTGCTATCAGTATAAGCACAAAAATTATATTGTGATAAGTAATATGCTGCAAAGCCATCTTGATTGCCATTGTCTGCAGTATACATAGAACAGGACTTTTAGAGAAGCGATTACTAAGTAATACCAGCCATGATATACTACAACTCATACTCTAATGCTTTAGAATTATCTGTGTAAACTCTAAAGATGAGAATTGATAGCAGTGAAAAACAAGGTTGGAAGGCAACTAGAGCTATAACCATTTTGTTTAAGTGATATAAAGAGTTAATAACTTTGATGGAAGGAAAATTCCATGGTTGGAATCCCAGTGCATTAGATGTTTAGTTTGGCGTGTTACTTAATCATTTTCTGCACATGGTGGCTGATTAGACTGGGACTTGCTGTTTAAAGTGGATTCAGAATCATTTAACATTCAAACTGAAGGTGGGATTCGAACCCACGAACTGTTGAACCGAAAGCAATTGTACTAATCACTCAGCTACCAGCTTGGAGCATTAGATGTTCAAGTTCATAAGCCTTACAAGTCTGAAATGTTAAAAGATTAATATGTAAAACGCATGAAAGATATGAGAAGTTTGATAAAGTCCTCCAGGGAAGTTTCTCATAGAATGTAAAAAATGTTTTGGTTGAAATGATTTTACAAAACACATAGCTGACAACTGGAAACTTAAGATCAGGGTAACTAGTGTTAAACTACACACAATCTTTCTACAGAATATACAGAATACATCAGAACAAATTCTAAGGGTAGAATGGTATATTCCGTTTCAAATAGTCGAGTTAATCCATAAGCACAATCATAATTAAGATGAGAATTTAGCAGGCTAGCCTACTCGATGCAGTGAAATTCTATCTGAACAATATAATGAATTAGATAATACTTTAAGGAATAAATTAGTCTTCCACACAAAGAAAAGTCAACTTTCTATTAAAAACACCAAAAAATACAATTTTATTAACAAAGATAGAATTTCCAATTTTTATTTTGGCATCAGAATGACTGGTTTTTCTGAAGAGTGGATCGCAATTTGTTTTGCTTGTTGATACAGCATGACAATTCTGTGCATACCAAGTCAATATATTGTTTACTGCTGTTTGCAATGGTCTTTATCAATTGCACATGCTAAATCCTCACATGAGATTCACAAATTTGAATTACAGTTGGTCTATGGTGACTACAAGAATTTCATTGATATGAATATTTAAAATCATAACACTTAAAACACTCCCCTGAAGATACCTCAATTTCAGCAAAATTGTCCAATACTGACCCAACAAAAAGGGGAAGGTTTTCCCAAAATTAAAATCGTACAACTATTATATCCAGATATTGTCATATGCCTTATCTATATCAAAAATAGATACCAAACAAATGCAAACATTGAGTTATACAAATGATTTGTACAAACAAATGCATTTTAAATTTGCGTTTTTAAGCAAAGGATGTTAATAGAATATCTTCCTTTATAGAATCCACTTTGATAAGGAGAAAAGCATTTTTTTACAAGCCATAGACAAGAGGAATACTGATCATACGCTTGAAGGCTACCCTCAAGCAACTTCTCAATGCTATTTAGCAATAACTTATAGGATTAGATGGATCTTTTCCAGACTTTAATATGAGAATAACTATAGCTTCCTGGCAAGTACATGGATATACATTTTCAATCGATTCCATTGACAAACAAAGTAGATTAAAAAAAAATCTGGACATTAATTTCGATGGATATTATTGTAGATTCCATCTAGCCTTGTACTATTACTTGCTTGATATGCCTTCTTTATAACTCATATAAAGAAGGCATATCAAGCAAGTAATAACGAAATTAACAACTGTACACCATAATATTTAAATAGAACAAAATTCAAAATGATATTTTGTTCTCAAAAATTAAAAATGTCATAGAATTTAATCATAGGAGCCAGAAACTAGCAAAAGTTTCTTCTGTGACATTAGCTTTGACAACAAGTAAACATATTCAGTATTTCAAAGCATTTCTAGTAACAAGTAAACATAAACAGCTCTTCAGCTTTTTAAAATTGAAAATTCCTAGTAAGAACCTGCTATCACTTTTTTCCACAATTGCCTAGAAAATATAAAAAGTTTTAGAAGATTCATAATTGCATCAAGATCCCTAGTGTGTTTGAGCCAAGTTATAAGTTCGATGGCTTTTTTAAAAGCAAAAAGGTTAACAGTTTAAGATACTGTCAAGAGCCCATGACATTTTCTAGTTCCTGTTGGTTTAGCAAACAATCATTCTACCAAGATTTTCGACAACTTCACTGATTAGAGGAGCTCTTTGAAATTGCTGATTAGCAGCCTTTAGAATCATTTTAGTGACATTTTTCCCAGCCTAATTGATATTATCACAGTTTACTATAATATCTAATCACAGGAAGTAAGGTAAATAACTGCCAATCTGCCCAACTCCATATCTAAATAAGTGATCAGTGGTTAAGATTCTACACTGTCTGGGTGATTAGAAAAAGAAAAATAGCTGTCTTGTAGATCTTCCACAATTAGATTTAAAACTGGTAAAAATGCAGGACAGCAAATGGCTAAGTTAAGTGAAGCTTTTATCAAGGTTCAGGAAAATAAGTTTTCTTATTGGTATTCAAAAAAAGGCAGTTAACAGAAATAAACTATTCTATTTGATGCCCCTGAGATATCGCATCAACCACAATCCTTTGTGGGATAGAGGCATCATAGTTCTCAAGCAACAAATAAGGAATCTGAAGTTGAACTAATTCATTTAGCTCTTCTAACTGAATGGAGTCATTGGATGGTACATATGCACTACAGGCTAATGATAAATGTAGCATGGATTTTTACAACAGCTTGGAGTGTTGTTGTAAATGGGTGATGGGATACTTATTTGATGTAAAATGTAAACACCACCAGACACATAATCCCTAGTATTATCGTTGTAGAAACAGTTATCCTGTAATTTAACTAAACTAGAAGATTTCAAATATGTTTCATGGATTGAAATAGATACAGAATGAAATGACATAATTGATTTAAGTTCATTTTTTTAATAGCCTAAACCATGATAGTTCCAGGAAACAAAATTACCTGTAAAGTTAAAAGTTCTATGACCAGGTTTTCACAAAGAGGACTAACATATTTTTAACTGAAATTGCATCTCCCAATGACAAAGCTTTCTTTGATGTAGTTGAAAACTTATTACTTTCTTTGCAACTTTTAAGGGCCTTAAAAGCTTTAGATTTAGCTTGTGTTTTCCTAACAATGACAGAAAGCACACTCAGTTTTGACAAATAAGGGGCTCAAACAATCAGGATGGTGGCATTATCCGTTTGTGCACTGCTCAACTTTTATTTTTCACTTTTGTTGTATAGGTAATACCCGATTGAGAGTATTAGTTATACAACAAAGAAAGGTTCGATTCTGACAATAACAAAGAAACATAGGGGAAATAGAAGGCAAGAGCAATAGAAAGAATTGTGAAGACTACTGGAATACCTTGCAATTATAACATTCATGTTTACCTAAAAGGAGAAATTCACCCAAGGAGTAAATTATTACAAGATTACAATTTGAACTAATACAACAAGTCATACAACATAATATTTTACTGAACTAAAAACTTAAATAGCATTATTTAAACTCCATAAAATTATAATTTTATTTCAACTGAATTCTTATCAATTTCTTACTAACCTGCAAAAACTCACGCACACTAGATTTGTGTGCACATGCTGGAATTACCACTATATCTTGTTGAATGTTGAATCTCAGAGCAATCTGAATGAAAGAAATAAGTAGTAATTTTTTTTAAGTGATTTTCATATGAAAGGTGTTAAATCATTCATTAAAAAGTCTTGTTCTTCCTAATATGTAATTTTTCTGAAAAATAAGACCATGAGAAAATTTAAGATTGTATATATTTGAAAGTTAATTTTTTTTGCCATCTTTTCACTAAAGTTAAATTTGATACAGATAAAATTCGGCTAGTTGAGGAAAAGGCGGAGGAGTGTTGCATTATTCATTTAAAAGAATTTCTGTATTAACAGAAAATATTCCAATGATCATTTATAATAGAATGGAAAATGACCTGGCATTTTCACAGGATTAGAAAACACTAATGTCTCACAGTATTTTAAACTTTGTGAGTCAGGTTTGAGAATATTTGAATTATTTTAAGCATGTATAATCTGTTGATTAATGATCAAGCCTACATAACCTCCTATATTTTACAATGAAATTTACTAGATTTGAGCACTTAAAAATATTCTATAAGAAACCAGCTAACAGGTAAAACAATCTTTAGAAATTCCTAATACACATTGATTTGTTCAAAGAAGCTTTTGACAATGAATAATTACAAGGACTGAGATGTTGCACATATATAACACACATATATATATATATTATATATATATATAATAAATTTTATATCTTTCCAAGAAACTTTTAAACTGACAAACTTTTGTTACTACTCAAATGGGTTTATTCATGTAGAATAAAACAATCTTTCCAAAAATTAGAAAGTGTGTGAAGATTTTAATTGATAATACCTCAAGTTTTAGGAATTGTACAATTGGCATTCACATAACCAGAGATGACCGAAATCAAAATTCTCTTCACTGAAATATTTAAAATCAAATTTATTCTGCATGGTCATTAACAAAAAACTGTCATTAACAAAATCAAATTCTGTTTGTAAGTTGGTTGGTCAATCATTGATCATTTTTTACATATAAGGACTAATTAAAGTAGATTCCAAACCATTGCAAACAAGTGTAACAAAGGATTCAAATAACTGTTAAGACTAGAGAATTAACATTTCATTAACAAAATCTGAGCCCTTCAAATTTTCCAACTTTTGTAAAAAGCTTATTTTTTTCCAGATGAGAAACAAAACATACTCTAGTTTATAATTTTATTTTTCAATAATTTACAATAACTATACATATGTGAAAGATCACACAAGCTGTAAATAACTTTAAATTCATTTGATATATTTCGGTTCTAGCAAATTAAAGCCTCAGCACAAATTAGCAGATATATTTGAGTATATCCTTTGTAGCATTGATGTCCTTGATTATAATGATATAACATGCACAAGTTTCAAAATCAAGCAGAATACAGAAGTACACCTTGATTTATCATACACATATGATATTAAATACATGGAAGATTTGTCAATCAAAAATTTCAAAATAGCAAAAAGGCAATTTTTAAGAGAAATTGGCAAGTAACATTTATTATAAAAGCTCACCCTCCAATACGAACAGTTACTGCAGCACATTGTGAATTATTTGAATATATAGTAATAAAAGAAAATTTCCTAGAAAATAAATGTCAAAGTATCATTTTAAGGGTTGTGTATGTAGTCCAAAGCCCATTTGAGGTTCACATGCAGTCATTTCAAAAATATCTTAAAATCAATATAGAAACAAAAGTTTTTGCAAAAAAAATTCCCTAGTAACTAGGTATAAGAAAATTATACTGATATGTTTAAATAGTCAATTCACATATTGTGACAGTTTAATCTTGCAACTGCTATCTAGAGTTAGATTTTTTTTTTTTTTTGATTAGTGGTTACTTGCCATATCCTTTGTTCCATTGCTGAATTTGCACAATTTATATAGTACTTTATTTTATGGTATTATCTTGACAATGTTTGAAATCCTCTAGTTATGATCATGTACAGGATGTTTATAAAATTTCAAACACATTTAGATGTTGAATAATTCATAAAATAAAGATAGAACTAATAACACTGTTTAGATAAATTAAAAAAAAGAAATGGCTCCTAACAATTGATTCAGTGGTATATTCATCATTCAAATGAAAATAGGATGTAATAAATTCACATCAGGTATTACTGTTTTAATCCTATCCTTTTTGATCACCTTTACTAAGCGTTTTTGTGAAGTTCACACATATCCCAAATTAAAAAAATTTTGCAATGCTATATTTGAAGTCAAAATAGGACTCAAATATTTCCATGAAGAAACTCAAGGCAAACAAAGATAATTTAGTTTGAAAAAGGAATTTGTTTATTCAGAATTTATAAAAGAACATTGAAATTAAAGAAAACGTAAGTACTTTATGAAAATTTTCATACTGTAAAAAAATAGTTATTCTATGAATAAATGTTTTAGACAGTCATTACATAATTATGAAATATCAAAATTTGTTAGAGATTTAACATATTAAAAAGATATACATTCCCAGTTAAATGAGCTATGTAATTCAAAATGAGAATTTAAAACTAGTGATGTGCACTCTTTACATGAATTTAAGACATTAATTGTGCATCACTTATAATTCTAAAAAAATCAGTATGTTCCTAATCACTAAAAAATAAATTTCTCAGGTTTTATTTCAGACATTAAAGAAATTTTCAATTATATAAATCATACTTAAACATTTTTAAATACTAAAATATATTATGAAAACTATTAATGTTGATTAAGATTTATTATGCAATGCCTATTATAGCATAGTGGCAAAGCAATTAATGATAATTTTAATTTAAATTATTTCAATTTATTGAAGAGATCAAATTTTATTAGATTGGGGAAAAAGTTATCCATTATTTTTTCGGTAGACGTCTGTAGTGATCGCTATCTCGTGAAGTATCTATCAAACAATTTCAAATCTATGCACATTGGAAAGGTGGCATTTGACACTAAAATATTCTCTTACGGTTTTTTGTTTAATTCAGTTATGAGTACAAGGTTTTAAAAATAGAAGACAACAGAAAATTCGATACATTTTTGTTTTTCTCTTGTAACGGCGAAAAAGATAGCTAAAATTATGAAAGGTGTTTATCATCCTATATAAGACTGTAACAACCAGTTACGTACAATTTTTGTTTTGTCGATTTCATTTGGGTATTTGGATGCTAAAGATGCACCTCAATGGATACAACATCGTCGAGAATGTTTATAAAATATCAAAAATTATCAAACTTGACAGCATGTCAGCAGTCGTAGCTTCGCACAAGACCTAAAAATCTACAATGAAACTGTTTTAAACCTTTTTACAAAGCAAATCTGAAAGAAGTTGCAAAAAGTTCACGTAAAAATAATAGATTTCTTTTTCCCCAATCTAATATAAAATTTGATGTTTATACTAGTTGCTCACTGAAAATATTTATAACGGGCTTGTAGTTATATAAAAAAACTTTAAACATAAGATTAAAAAACCAATGTTTTACAAGTATTTTTATGAAAAAGATTAACTATAAGAAAATATAGTTATAAGTGTATATGCTTTTAATAATTAATATTAAGTAAAGTAACTTGGGAGCTGGGCAAATGTATATTTCTAAATAAAATGATGACTCCTGCAATGTAAATATATATATATATATATATATATATATATATATATATATATA
>JAPDSC010036130.1:1331884-1358047 GCA_026290005.1 Latrodectus geometricus
AAAAAAAAAAAAAAAAAAAAAAAAAAAAAAAAAAAAAAAATTGAACTTAAAATGTGGATACAAGACGTTTCCTAACTTCAATGAAACTTTAGAATTTAAAACTTTATTCACAATTTTGAGAGACATTTTACCAGGTAGCTGCTAAAAGCACTTAATGGTTGCATTGTCCATAATTATTTCAATTTTGGAAATTGAAAGAAAATTAGATCCAAAAAAGAAATTAAAGTTACAGTGAAGTTGCAATTCTTATGTCAACATAATTTAGTTAAATTTTGGAAACAGTATTGATCACCCAGAAATTGTATGCTATCTGATTACAAATGATCAGAAATAAATTTTTTTAGTACATCATAAACTGCGCAATAACATTTGAAAGAATACGGTTTTAAAGTTTTGACTTTTTCAAAGAACTAAACCCATAAAATCATTCGAAGACAGAACTCTTAATTTTTTTTTTTTTTCTTGAAGAATGAAATATTTGAAAAATAAAATCTTTAAGGAAAAATTGCATTCATTAATCTGAAGAATTACACAAGCTTTAATTACAAATTACCTATTGTAAGTTTGCACTAAATCCCCATTTAATTTCTCCATATTGTTTACTTTTAAACTCAATAAAAAAGTAAAACACATTTTCTTGAATTGAAGATACCTCTAGTTTAGTTTTCTAACACTTTCATCTATCAGTATACTAATAAAATCGATGCTATTTTTTATTCCTTATTAAATATTTAAAATTGATGCTACTTTTTATTCCTTTTTATTAAAAAATATTTTAGTCACTTTTAAAAACTTACAATAAGAATACTTCAGAATAAGTACTTATACAAGATCATAACATTGAAAAGCGAAGCCATTATGATCAAGTCTTTCAATATTACACATAAGTGATTTGAAAAAATTGTAATTCATGGAAAACTATATACAATTTTTCAGAGAATCCAGAACATATCTATGATCACACATGTTAATCAAAAAGCTACTCCTCTAATGACAAACTAGAGATTGAGATGAGCCAAAGATGGCGAAAATACCTTTAACTGGATAGCCTCTCATCCATTTGTGAGTTGCCATTCTGAATATTTACATTAAGTGAATGCACTGCAAATAACACATACTGTGGTTAGTTGGTTGGGTTTCATGGCGTAAAGTTCAAAAATGGACATGTTGCACCAAACTTTGCTTTTAATTTTTTTTTTTTTTTTTTTAAATATCTTACTTTAAAAAACCCAATCAACAATAAAAAAAATTATTGCATAGTTATATTAAAAAATAAAGGAACACTAGGACTAATAGCATAAAATCTGTCACATAAAATTTATGTACATAATTTAAATAAATTTATGAAAAGCCTATTACATTTAAAAAAGCAAAGAGGTTTCTGTGGGGTGTTCCACCAACAAATCAAATTAGGTTAAAAGATCACTTTTAAAAAAGGTAGTTGTTAAAAACTGGACATATTAAAATATGAAAAACAGTAAATGGTTCATTACATGTTTCCCCACCATGGATTCAATTCACTCAAAAATAGATGTCCGTGTGTGAAACATGCATGTGTCTGATACAAAGATTAGTTAGAATAACATCTGCTCTTCATAGCAGTAAAACAGATAATGAGGTGAGGGATAAGATAGAATGTAATTTATAGACAACCTGCATATTCCACAATTCCTGCCACAAAGAATAAATGTTTTAACAATTCTCACAGAGAGCGTAATTTATGGTAAATGTTAACTCGATGCAGTCTTTGCAGCTGCTTCCTCATTCCCATAAAGATCTATGTGATTTGGTACCCAACAAAATAAAAATTTTTAGCCCTTGCCAGCAAGGGATAACAATACTCTGAAAATTCTAGACACAACAGAATGACTATTAAAATTATTGCCCCTCAAAGCTTAAAAAAAACTCATGCTGCCATTGTACATACAAAATTTATGATATTCATCTGTATTCACCAGCTGAAGAGCATAGTATATAGTTGTTGCTTCAGCAGTGAAGATGGAACAGGATGAATGTAGGTTGTAACTAAAAGATTAATAAAAATTCCACAACCAACAGGTCCTGCTGATTTAGATACATCTGTAAATACAGGTTTGTATGATTGATACTGACAGCAATAAGAAAATACTTGTTGAAAGACAATAGGTGTTGTGTCAGATTTTCCATACTGAGCAAAGGAATGAATAAAAGTAAATGTTGGGTTATATCAATGTGGATGAACAAAGTAATCTGGTAATTCAATTTTCAAATCACATAGATCAGTGAGAAACTGAGAAACTTAACTTGTGGGTGAAAAGGTGAGATGCTCATAGGACGAGCATCATATTCTTTTAAAAGCAGCATTTGGAACCATGGAAAGTAGCGGATGAGGAGTCTATACGATTTTACAATAGTAATTGAGAGACAGCTGCATTCGTCACAGGTCTAAGGGCAACTGATGACAAATCACGTATAGACTCTGGACAAGTGATGCGCGGAATGCATCAGAACATATCCTCAAAGCAGAGTGATAGACAGCGTCCAATTTACTTAAAATAGAATATCTAGCTGATCCATACAACACATCACTATAGCACTAGACAATACATCCATAGTCAATTAGAGATAAAATTAATGACTGGTATATTCGAAGGAGTGATATGCGATTTGCACCCCAAGAAGTGTTTGAAAGTACCTTGAGGATATTGAACAATCACTGACACTTTTTCACAGATATAATACATGCAAAAGAAAAATTAACTTATGCTCAAATATTATTCCCAGAAATTTTACCTTATTGATCACGACTATAGGAGAATTATTCATGTATATTACTGGATTATTATGCAAGCTAGTCTTCCTGCAGAAATGGACAATTACTCTTTCCAGGAAAAAGAATATGGCCATTCTCAACATACCAGGTAGCTAACTTACAGCAGTTTGCAATTGTCTCTCAATTAACCACATATTAGATCCCTGACATGATATTTACAGATCATTAACATACAAAGTTCCATGAACAGAAGACTGGAGGTGATGTAAAATGTTACTTATATACAAGCTAAAGAGTTACTCTTAAAATTGATCTCCGAGGAACATTATCAGATTGTGTAAAAGTATTGGATGTATATTGACCAATATAAATTTAAAAACACTGGAGAAAAAAAGTTTTGCGGGAATATCGGCAAATTACCCCTGAATCCAAAATTATATAACGTATGGAGAATTCCATATCGCCACATACGTTCACAGGCCTTCTCTATGTCAAAGAAAATAGAAACCAAATGATTTCTTTGCACAAAAGAGTTGCGAATCTGGGTTTCCAAATGTGATATCAAGAGTGGCTCTCCCTTTACAGAAGCCACTCTAATAATTAGGAATGCATTTATTACTTTCCAAGATATATACGAGTTGGTCGTTGATCATACGTTCAAGATTCTTACATAAGCAACTGGTCAGAGCTATTGGTCGATAATGTGAAAGTTCTGAAGAATCCATACCAGGCTTTAGATTTGGAATCACAATTGCTTCTTTCTAAAGTGATGGAAATTTATTTTCAGTCCAGATACGATTGAACAAAAGCAATAAGTTCATCAGGGAGTCTGGACTTAAATGTTGAAGCATGTAATAGCCGATTCCATCAGGACCTGGACTAGTTATTGGCCTGCTTCAATGCTTTCTTCAGTTCCAACATCCGAAATTCGCTGTTATAAGGCAAAGATTGTCCATGAATGAAATGAGTTTGTGTTCTTTCAGCTTGGCTCTTAGTCCTTAGAAACAAAGGACCATAAGAGTCAGTGCTTGAGACAATGGCAAAAGTTTCACCGAGGATGTTAGTGATATCCTTAGGAGAAGAATGTATAGCAGCTCTGGTTTTTAAAACAGGAGTAGAAAATTCTTTATAAATACCATTAGCTGCTTTACCTTTTCTCCATGACTGCTTACTGGATGTGGAAGATGTTATTGAAGAAACAGTGATACTAAGATTCCTTCCGACTTCCACGACGAGCTCTGCAAGCTACTGCTTTTGCTCTCTTAAATGCAATTAAATTCTACCTTGTGGGGTACCTCCAAAATAACTCCATTACTCCTTTTGTTTTTTTATAGCTTTCTTGGCACTTGTTGTTCCACCAAGATTTTCAACGCCTTTTTAGTGTAGAAAAACTTTTAGGTATTGCTGCATCAACTACACTCATAATTGTTTCAGTGACTTTGTGAACGGCATTATCAACATCCTCGATCATAATCATTTTATCATCGACGACTGCCAATAGAGTAAATAAAGTCCAACCTGCATGACTGTACACATAAGTAGGTAGGTGTTGTCACACACTACTACCTCCAGTCTAGGAGATGACAAGAGGAAACTGATTTCTATTGTGTAGATCATTCCTACTGTTAAATTTAATAGCAGAAGTTAAGGAGAACAAATGGCCAGATCGAAAGAATGAACTGTTCTTGTGGGTATGCAAGCCAAGAGGAACTTTATTTAGCTGATCAACTAAGTTCCTCTTGGAAGACATCACATGGTGGTAAATATAAACTACAGACTGTAATTAAGCAAGTTTTGGAATTCTCCCAGCTACCGCCTGTAGAGTAGTATTTAATGGATGAACAGTGCTGGGAAAATTATTGGATGTTAATATACAAACACATCCAGACACTGCACCATCGTCACCAGTCTTTTCGAAAGCATTTGAACCCACACAGAGTAATGTTATTTGCAGACTTCAGGAATGTTTCTTGAACTACTATACATGCAGGGTTATAGGCTAACATCGACGACTTGATGTCATCAAGATGGGAATGCAAACCATGGCAATTCCAAGTAACAAAGGAAGTTACTTAAACCTAAAAGTGAGTTTCCCGGAGCTGGAAGACATTTCACCCAACATCTCCTTGAATGATATGTCATTGTAAGAGGGATGAGAAACTGTCAGCTTCTTAGGATAATGTTCTACAGGTGGATAAAGAGAACTTAGGCACTCCTTAGAATATTTTAGTTTGTGAGCTCATGGCTTTTGATTTTGCTAATTGAACTTTTAATAGTGTCCAGAATGGAGGTTTTTGTTTTTGGAATCAAGTTCTGGGGTAATGTTGAAGAAGTAATCTTGAGACTGTTTGAGTGCTACTGGATTTACATATTTTCCTGGTGGCGATTGCATAACTCCAGCTTGTGGAGTTCGTGATGTGACTATTCTTCTGGCTTCAGAATAGGAGATTTTTGATTAATCTTAATCGTAGTCATCTTTTTGTTTTAGTATCCAGTGTGGAGAACTTCAAGAATAGTATGGGTGGTCTCTATGGCAGTTGGCACACCTCTCCTTCAATTTGCAGTTCAAACTATCGTAATCAACCACCGCACATCGAGGGCAGGTAAGTTTGCCCCTGCAAAGGCTCTTTGAGTGTCCAAAATGCTGGCACTGAAAACATCTCAGTAGGTTTGGAATGTATTCCCTGATGGGTAGATACATATATGCAGCTTTTATATACTGCAGAAGGTCTGGCGTTGCAAAAGTCAGAACGAGATGTTTGGTTTCTATTAACTTTGAATCTCTTCTGACTTGAATGTGCATAACACCACAGACCTTTTGATCTTGCAGATTTTCCAGAATCTCCACTGTCGGTGTGCTCAAATCCCTAGCTGAGATAACGCCAAGCGAGAAATTAAGGTTATCACGAGGCACAACCATCACTTCCAAATTACCCAAGTATTGCATATTTGCAACAATGGTCGCTTGGGTATATGATACAATCTCCAGCAGTAAATCACCAGAGCACATTTTCTGAATATTTTTCACCTCCAACTACTGCCGATATTTTCTTCGATATAAAAAAAGGAGAAACACAGGAAAGGGTGTTCTTTCTTTTTATAATATAAAATTTTGCTAACAACATGATCAGTAGTATACTGGTTCAATTGAAGACTAGGGTAAAAGTTAAATAGAGATGATTTAGCATGTGACTCTGGTGTCTGTCACTAAATGTTACCAACATCCTGTATAATTAATGACATATGAAAGTCTAATACTGTGGTGTTTACACAACTGATCTTGCAATCATTTACCCACTTAACATAGACACTCAGACAATCCTTGCAGTTTTCAAGAGCACCTCCATTGTCTGACCTATCTACCATTTGCTTAAGTTTTTAATATCACACACAGCTCTATCATATTCCCTCAATACACATATTGATGCTCTTATTATATATGTAATCAAAAGAATGTTTCATATTATCCACAGAAGTCTGCGAGCAATTTTTGTGGGATTTTAAATGACTTCATCACCCAGATAGACAATATTAAATGATTATTTTAAATATTTTGGCTTTAAAAACTAGAAAATATTTTTATTTTGAAAGTACATTTCACAAAAAATTTATATCATTGTATTTTATGAAAATACTTAATTTGATAAGTTGAAAAATATTTAGCTTCTACTCATTTGTCAATTTTTTAAAATTCTAACTTTTTAGGAAATTTGAACATTTTACCCTTCTCCAATTATAGTTATGAAAACAATATTTCATGATTATATTCTAGATTTGTATTTGGGTAAGAATTCTTTGAAATTTGGATCAAAGAATTAGTTAATAGTTTTGACATTATCTAACATTTTATTAACAGAAATAAGTTAGAATGTTATTTTTAAGAAACAAAAAATTTTTCAAACTATGAAAATATACGATATTCATAAACTTATAATTTAAAATAAATACAATGACAAACTTATGTTAATCAAATGATGCTTATCTAATTTTATCAAAGTATAATATACAAAATTTTATATTATTAAAGTAAGATTGTAAATTTAGATTATATTACAAATATTAAAAAATTTTACATTTAAAAAATATATATTACAAAGCCAAAACACATGATTACATAGTATTTGACTTCAAACTTATAATTAATGATTTATATAAATTTGCATTTTCAATATTGAACAATTTATACCAATCATTTCAGATTTTAATGCAGCAGAAGTTTGGTTTACTTATTGATTTACAATTACTTTGAAAATAAAGGTAAATTAAACTGGAATATTCACAACTGATAAAATCTCAAACTGTTGAAATAAAACTGCAAGCCATTTAGCTATCAAGGTAACTCAAGTAGTAGGAAAATTAAATTAAGGAAACATTAAAATGCATTAAAACATTTATACAAATATAATTTAAAAAATTACATTTAAAAAGATTGAAGTGTAAGTATCAAACTTACACTTTAATAAAATCATTTTAAAATCTATAAAAAACAAAATTCTATAGCGCTACCATAGAAATGGTAAGAAATGTTACAAGAAATTTTCTTCAGTTTATTTACTTTTTTTGAATGTTTATTTTTTGAAACAAAAGTTAAGCATTTAAGAATACATGCCTAATGATTAAAAGGTGAACTTAAATAAAAATTAAATACTAATGTACTTTATTTTTAAGATTCCTATACATAATTAAATATATATAAACTTTTATTTTTAAGTTTTATAGGTTTCTTTTTTTAAATCTAAACATGTTTTACACAATTTGTAAAAACTTTTGAATTTAATTCAACAATTCCTAGATATAACTATAATAATAAAGGTATAATTACCATGGTCTAATAGGTTGACCAAATGGAGTATAAGCAGTTACAAGAATACCTTCCTTTTTACAATAATTGACGAGTTCCATTTGATTAAAATAAGGATGACATTCAACCTAGAAAAATTTACATCTGATTAAGGTAGTAAATTACTCCATTAACATATATATTTGCACAAAACTTTTATACTCTTCCTTTTCATATATTAAGGCCCTGCCAGACCTCCAACAATGGGGAAAGTGAATTATGTGTTAATCCAATGGAGCACATTTTAACGTGTCACAAATGCTATTTTTCATGATAAAAACTTTCATTTTTGCAAATTTAATAATAAAAAAAAAAAAAAAAAAAAAAAAAAAAAAAAAAACTACTCTCTCTTCTAGGAAAATTTTTAGCATTTAATTTTTCAAATATTTTTAAAAATGTCAAAATCTTTCTATTTGAATAAATTTCAACTAAATTCTAATTTCATTGAAGCTGCATAAAATATAGTTCAAAGACATTTCTCATTTATCTTCATACAATTGCAGAATAAACTTTTGTTTATTTTAAACTAAAAGTGTTTTTGATGGCATCAATATTTCAATACAAATTTTGATTAAAAATCAAATTCACTTTTTTGAAAACAATAGGTGGCATTCTGTGCTTAGCTTGAAACTAAAAATTTCTTAGTGCCAAAAACTTTGCTAATTTTCATCTTACACTACAGTAACCTAAAGAACGAAAATCTTCTGGGAAAAACGGTATGGTGAAGACAGCATCAAAGTCGAGAAAAGAGATTTAGCTTTTCTCACTCAACAAGATTTGTATAAAACAGAAGAAACATCTGTAAATAAGGTATGTTTCTTACCTATTAATGTTGGAAAAGTAGCTTTTAAATTTACTTTTACCTTCACTTTATTTTCATTCAATATTGAATTATAAACTGTTCAATTGTTATCTTGCTTAATTATTTAGTAAGATTTTGAAATAAAAATAATGTAACTAAGGATAATGCAGGATCACCGAGAGATGAACTTTAATTTCAAACTTGTATATGTTGGTTTGTTGCTCAATGGTTATTTTTTGCACAAAAGAACTAATTAGACAGGAACCTACAGCAGTTATATTAAACATAACACGATTGATATCTTTATTACGTTTAACATGAAAATTCAGATGCAGAAACTTTCATTATGTTGTACAAAATTAATTTTTGGTTATAATTTAATTGTTTTTTATTGCATATGCTAAAAACTGAAAAAAGAGATAGGAAGAATATAATTATTATTTTTCTTACAAAGATGCTGTATCAAAGTAATAACTTTGAAACAAATTAGAGTAAAGGGAATAATTATTAAACAGATACTAGAAAATACAGATAAGAAACTGAATATAAATTAAATCTGCTCCTGGTGAATTGTGCGATTCATGAAATAGTACGATTGAATGACTAACCTTCTCGCCCTGATGTCAATAACAATAAGCAAATTATTTCACCCATTTGCCCCTATACTTTAAAAAAACGATAGGATGCTATAGGTAATACAAAACTGTCTCCGAAACTTTAAATGCAAGTTCTGTAATTTCATGTCTATAATTTGACAGAAGCTGATATAATTGTTGAACGTTTTTGCCAGATTATAAATATATATGGCTTAAAATATGCCACCATGATTAAGTGATAGAAATTGCAATGTATATAAAAAATATTGATTCTAGATCTAACAAGGATTTTGAAGTGGAAGAAACTAAACTGTAAAAATAATTTACTAGGCAAGAAATATGTGCGATAAGTTGAAAGAAATAAAAAACATACAAAAAAGGGTTATATTTATATTATATATAGGGGAAAATGTCTTTAGAATTAGAAAAATATAATAGCCAGTTCCAAACATTGGCAAAAAGAACTGCTACTTTTTGATAAAAAAATTGAAAAAATAAGCATCCCCAAGTCATGTGTTAGAAAATCCTGAAATACGCAAAAACTACTTTTGTAAGAAAAATTACCTTCAGCTCCTTAAAAACTAAAATTTCAATTTTATATGAAATGCCAATGTTAGCTCTGTATTCCAAAAACTAATCGATTAATGTTAATATTGTAGAACAATTTAATTGTTGCTAAGTTAAAGGGTGGGAAGAGAGTTAATTATTACCAAAAGGATTCCTACCATACAAGATACTATACTTCAGTTCACACACGCGTATATATATATATATATATATGTATTGAAATGCACAAAGTACTTAATAAAAAGAGCCCAGAAAAATATTGCAAGCACTTTGAAAATAAAATAAAAGAATAAATAAATAAAAAAAAACAAAGTCTAGTAGTTTGTTAAAGCCTTTTCAAGGTCCTGAAAAAAATTATGGCTCAGCTGCCAAGAAGTCAGATTTACAACATTATGAATACAAGGTGAGAGGAATCTAAATTATTAACAAGTCTAGCTCTTTTATAGAAAGAATGACAATTTAGAAAGAGCTACAGTACTTCAAAGCAAGAATGCTGTTTAAAAAAAGGTAGAAGAATTTGATTGACACTGCCTAATTTCAGTGCGTTATGCCACATGTTATCTTCTACAGGATGTCAAAATTAGATTAAAACATTCTAATGTACAAAATAAAGCAATTTTGTATAGGAAAAAACTGGAAAAGTTAGATTGAAATAGTAGATATTGTAGAAAAAAATTTGCCTAATATTTGAGACATATGTAGATAAAAACTTGCCTCATTTAGCTTTTATGCCAGATAGAATAATTGACAAAGAGGGCATTGTTGATATTCAATATGCAGGTAACAATATCACCAAGTCGGGATCTTCTAACTGCATAGGCTTTGCAGTAACACAAGAATACATGTTAGGTTCTAAAGAGTACCTAGCACCGACACAGTTGCAGCATTTGTGCCGAATGGGTTGAAATACTGAAACTATTGCTGTTCCATAGAAATTTTTCATTTAAATTTTTAACCTTTTTTTTCTTGTATTTGTTTTGTGGTTGAATATACTTTTATGAACTTTATGGTATACTAGAATTTTAATAATACTAATTCTTAAAAAGTCAATAATTTAGATAATTTCTTCTATAATATAGAATGAAATACCAAAAATTAAATGTACTAATATTTAATTTTTGTCTCCAATTCAAAAACATTTAGTCTTAAAAAACATAGTTAATATAAAAATTATATAAAACCAAATTTTTGTTGATTTACAATCTTTTTACACAAAGATAAATTTGACCAGAAATTATGATCTTAAAACATTACAATATGGCTTAGTTTTTATTAAACTACGCTTTTGAACCCAAGCACTAGCCATTTAACAAGTTAGCCTGACTTAAATGAAAATCAAACCCATGAATGTACTAAAGGGCAATTGGCATTGGGTTTACTACACAAGGTCTAAAAAAGAAAAAGCATGCCAAAAACTAACTTTAAGTTCTAAAGGCTGATGTGTAAATCACAATCACTCTGATCATAAAATCAAATTTGGTTTATTGCCCTATAACCACATTTTACACAAAAGGGTTAATTTGATGTGAGTCAGAATATGCAAATAAAAGATATCTCATAATTATAAATTTATGTAATAACATTTTATTTAACCATATCTAGCAAAATAAGTTTGTCTTAATGATATATTCAAAAATAAAATTTTTTAGTGAGAAACTTTAAAATTTTATTTAAATTAGTTCTTAGATATGTTAAATAGAATTTTAAAATAAAATACCTGAAGAACAACTGGTCTGATTCTGCACATTTTAAGAATCTTTTCAATTTGAGAAATATTAAAATTTGCTAAACCAATTGATTTAACAACACCTTTGTCATACAGATCTTCCATTCCCTATGTAATTTGAAAGAAAATTCAAATTTATGATTTGATACACAAGTTCAGAAAAAAAAGCTCAAGAGAAATCCTTAAGTAATAATAGTACTTTAAAAATAAAAATTATTTCAAGAAAATTTCCTTAAAGAGCTATTTAATTCAAAATTTGTTTACAATACCTATAAAAGAAATAGTGACACTGAATATAAGAAACATGACACTAAAAATATAATATTTAAATTATGTGTGGAATTCAGTAATTTTTAGTTACACTATAAAATAAGTGAAAAAAGATGGATGAAATGAAAATAAAATTTGCATATATGAGCAAATTAATACAAATTTTATAATTCTTTATCAAATACAGTTAATTAAAATTCAGAGATGCTATACACAAGTATAGTTATAAAATTCTTGGGCCAAACCAATAAACTTAAAGGCTAGTTTCCAGGTAAAATTACAGATTTTTTGATGATATTTACTACTTTGCTTTTTTAACTCTTTTGAATCATAAAATAAGATCTCTCATAAACATTGGTTAATAATTTGAGTGGGGTGGGGAAGCTTCAAAATTCTTGATGATTATTAAATATTGAAGAAAAGATTATCTAAAGTGGAAGAATATTTTATAATGCAGCATTGCAAGAAGTTAAAAACATTTTCTGCAGAAAGCAAAAACATTTTCTAAACATTTCCAGTGTATATATTTCAAATAAATACTTGAAAAAATACACTTATTTTTAGAAATTAGGAAAAAAGAGGGATCCAATATAATACATATTTTCTCTTCCTTCAGTAAAACTGAAGGCAGAAAAGATGCCTTTAGTGTAACTATAGATAAAAGATATGATACAATAAATGATAGATGACAATTCTAAAAAGGGTGAGAAGAACATCGCCGTTCCTGAAATGAATTCCCTAACAAATACAGCAGCATCAGAAATTTTACAGCACGTTTAAATCTGCATTAATTTTAGTTTAAATTAATTGTAATCCAAATTTCAAAATAAACATAGCCTATATTTAAAGTTTAGACAAGATCACTGATACAAGTTTCATTCCATTTTGTGCAGCCATTATGAAGTTAATTCAACTCTGGTTTGGTTGAAGCTAAACGACAAAACACTAGATCTGCTTTCTACATACTAGAGCCATTTAGATCAGCTCTGGAAAAAACAAAAATTTCATTTACATAAATGTAAGGAAAGAAAAACTCTTTTAACTATAATAGAAATTTTGATGAAAGTAATTCCTCACACACTAAAGTTTTAACTAAATAAACTTGAAACTAGAGGCAATCTAATAATCTTAACTACTTAAAAAATTCCAAATTTTTCCCCTAGCATTTGCATGTTAGCAAATTTGCTCTTATTTCCTTAGCTCATATCCATCAAACTATATAAATGGTTTGTAAATTAGCAAGCTTAGGTGTTAAGAAATTGTACAACTAATCTAGCTATACATAATTATAATTTATTTATCACTCTGGAAAGATTAAGTTAAATATCATGTAATTTATAAAGTTCCTCGAGAACTAGGATTGTAAATTTTTTAATTTTGTCTGTTGCTCAATTGTCATTTTTGTACACCAGAGCTAATTTAAGACCCACAGTTTAAAGTTGACACTGGGCCATTAAAAACATCTGAATCAAGAGTGGGAATTAAACTGATAAATGGTGAATCAATTATAAGAGTGATCCTTCAGTCGCCAGGCTCAAACCTTGTAGTTTTATTTCTGATGCTAAATGACCAAAAATTAATTACACTAGTATATGCAATTTTATGGATTCTTATTTTTATATATACAATATATTACAAATTAATGAATTACTAACCAGTAATAAGCAAGTCTAAAGTAATTTTTAAAACCCACGAACAGTTGAACTGAAAGCTAGAGTTGACAGCCATTCAGCTGCAACCACTACTAAATTGTGTCAAAATAAAGTGTTTATGAGGATTTATAATAATCAACAAAGATAATTAAGCTTCGATTTATTAGTTTGTAGAACCCAAATCATTACATGCATGAGTACAAAGGACAAAAATGGGGTTTTCACAGCTTCATATCAAATATAAGCAAAGAATTAGAATTTTGAAAGAGCAATAAATAGTAAAATTTTTTAATGGATGAAATTTGCCAGCTTCCACTAATTACCGTATTTTCCTGTAAATAATCTGCGGATTATGTGTTGAAAAAGTTCCGAGTTTCGTTGTGCGTATTATACGCCGCTGCGGATAATCTGAAAAAAACATTCTCCATCCGAAAAGCTAACAAGAAAATTTTGAAAGAAATATTGTTTATGTTTCATAAAATAACAGGTGGTACCAACACTCACCCGAGTTATTTAAGTTATAATCAACTTTGTCCAATTATGCTGAAAAACGAATTGGGTTAATTGTAATATCATTGTAAATTTGCTAACATCACTTTGCAATTTGCCTTGACACGAGCTGTTTTGCTTTGAAAATATTAAAATTCGTTTATCGTTGTATGGAATCGATAGCTTTTAAGTTACAGATTTTATATTAAAAGCTATAGCGAAAGCAAATAAAAAAAAAATAGTTTTGTGAATGTGTTAATGTGGAGTGAAAAACAAAGCACGCGTGGTATTAACGAAAAATGTATGAAATACGCAGTTTGTAAACGATCCAATTTTTTTCATTTAAATACTAACGAAGCAAATATATATATTTTAAATATGTCTAACATCGTTTTAAAATTTATTAGAAGCTAAATATCGATAAGTTTTACGAGAATCTTCTCGAAATTATCCCTCTTGATCGATCTCGTGCCTTCATCTCAAGTTTATCGCACTTTGCAATGAGGTGGATCTAGACTGATTTTTCATAATAAATGCTTTTTCTAAACAATTTATTAAATTTTTAATCATACTGCGCATTTTTTTATTTTATGTGACACCCATATTATCAGCAGTACATATATTTTAGACTATTCGCCAAAAAAATTGCCGCGGATAATACGCCGCAGCGGATTATATACAGGAAAATACGGTACTAGAAAAATGTTTTTAAAATAATGACAAAATTATTGAGTTTGATTGAAGCGAAGTTATAACTATACAATGCATCTTAATATATTTTAGTCTGCACATATGACAAAATTTAACAAAGTTAGAACAAAAAAAAATCACCATGTTAGTTTTGAGACTGGGTAAATCAAGTATTAAAAAGATTTGAACACTTTAATTTTAAAATTTGGACAATGTTTTGACAGTAACCTTTCCCCCTCCCTCATATGATGAAAAAATTGAAATAAAATAATGTACAATATAACTCTAAAGAACCTTTATAACTGCTTATGAAAGAACATCACTTTAAAATTATAGTATTTTTAATTGCTTCATTCGTTTCAGTTGAAATAATCATTTCTCATAAATCCCAAAATTTTGGTGTACTCATGGGACCTTCCAAAGAATATAGGTTAAAACATTAAAATATAGTTCCAATAAATTATTTAGTACATAAATTAAAGTCAAATTGTTTAACTATATGTATTAACTTTAACATTAAGTCATATTGATATAATAATTATTACATCAAGTCATGCTGAAAATTTATAAAATGCAAATTTCTTAAATCTATAAAAACTTACCACCTATAAGCTACACACTGATTTATTAATAAAACTAACCTTCCATGTTTCTGTGAAATCTATGTTTTCTGTAACCATTGAGCCATCTTCATACCTTGGAAAATATTCCTCACCTGCCTAAAATAATAAATTGTATATAAAGTTTATTTCTGGTAATATAATCAGTTCATTGCAAATTAGAATTAAATTTGCAAAACAAAATAATTTCAACATTAAAATATAAGTTTGAATAAAAAATGAATTACATTCATTTAAGTCACTTTGATAGAAATACTTAATCAAATAATAAATACTTAGTTTCTTCTAATATGAATTTTAATACAGAACATTTCATACCATAAAACAAAACATGCTAGTTTATTACAAAATCTCACAAAATGACTACATTCAGTTCAGTGGTTTTAACAAATAGTACAGTTTAGTAACAAACTTAATTGTTTTGAAATATAGAGTCAAAAAGATCTATTACAAAGAGAAATGTAAAAACTTCTACAACTAAAATTAAAAAACTAATTTTTCATAAATTGAAGCAATAATTTCTTCCAAATTCAGTTTCTACAGAAAAGGAATTAAGTATGAAATAGTTAAAAGAATTTAAAACTATCATGTTTTCAGAATTTAAAATATGGAAAGCTAAAAACATAAGTTAAATTTTAATTAAAGTTACAAAAAGTTGATTTTCCTATTAACTTGTTTCGATAGGGGCCAAGTCTCAAAAATTTGATTTTGCACCATTTTAATTAATGTAAAATACAAAGCATGTTGTTTGGGATAAATATTATAAAAGTTAAAAAGATAGATTATTACAATTTCAGAAATATATAAATTTCTTGTTACTCCTCGACAAAAAATTCTAAAAGCATTAATATCAATGATCACTAACAACAAGAGAAGTGAAAATGGTGATCTTTATAAAGGAAATTGCTATAAATTATTTTTGGGGACATCAGTCAGTGAAAATTGGCAAAGATACAACTTTGAATTGTACAAACTCTTTAGAGATTTAGTTTTAAACTTTATTAAACTGAACAGAATGAGATGGGCGAATCATTTCATGACAATGGAATATGATAGCTTCTTTGAAAACTTTCAATGCAGTGGACAGTAAGCAAGAAGTAGATAAAAAAAATAAAAAAAATATGAGTTGACTGTTGACTCAGTGTTATTAATTCAAATACTGTTCTTTTGGCAGTGGATCTTCAGCCTGATTGGATCTTTTCAAGAAGGCAAAGACCCATAATGGGTTGTCAAACCAGTTATGATTATTAAAGTCAATTTTCAAACCTGAATCATTTGATAAAGTAGTAGTCTTGTGGTTTTAATGACAAATTCATAATATTTTCTCAATATAGACAAATAGTCTCACAACCCATATTAATTCCTTGGCAATGGAATTTGAAGGGAAGCTTTCTCAGTTTTTCCCCCAAGGCACTGAGAAAATTCCTTCATCACTTTTAACAAACCCTTTTTATCTGTTTCAATACTTTTTAGTTAAAAACAAAAAAGCATTTATTGTGACAAACATTTTTTATGAATGTTTTCACTATGGTAATAAACATAGTAATTTTCTTCATCAACTTTTGATTTGAATATGAATGCTTTCACTTTTTCTTTGAAGCAAGAAATTTAGATAAATTAGTTTTTCATATGTTCTTCAAATAATTGATGTAGCCAAAACTTATGGAACACGTTGTAAAATTCAGATGAATGGTAAGAAAGAAGACTTTCACTTAACCTTTTTAAACTGTCTTCTAAGAAGACACCTAATCTCTAGATATAATATTATGCTTTTAAGTTTAAAAGCCATGTTTTTATGAAGATTTGAAAACAAACTACTGCTCAGATCACAACTTTTAATAAGTTGACCACACACACACATTACCACTTTCTTGATACACAAATCTGTTGACATTTTTAAGCCATCAAGGCTTCTTGGTGTACCTTAATATACTTTGAACATTCCATAAAAAAATATTTTTGATGACCATATAACAAAATTAAAAAATGTTAAGATTTTAAAAATGTTAACGACACGTTTATAAATATTCTAAATTAGACAAATTATCCAATTTTTACTTATTACAAAACTTTATTTGCCTGACAAAGAAGTGAGCATTTAAGAATTATAAAATCTCTGTACTGAAAATTTGTAAGTTTGGGGAAAACTTCAAAATCAGATAAGTCATCAAAAACATTTTATTGGGGTAAATGCGTTAGCCAGTCTACAATTTTTAGATGACTGCGACTTCAATTAAAGATTTTTACCTACACAAATACTCCCAAACTTGGATTACAATAAATGGCTTTGAATACTTTAGATATCAATGCTAACTTGCCAAAAAAAAAAAAAAAAAAAAAAAAAAAAAAAAAAAAAATCAGTTGAGACATTCTAAAATGTAAATTTTTTTTTTGGGGGGGGGGTATTTTAACTACCCTTATAAAACATAAGATGATTCATTGTTTTTTAGTATCCTTACATCATCTCATTCAGCCACCTATTCATTCATAAAATTTTATATATCCCTGAAAATGCTTATGTTGATATTTCATGATTGAGAAAACCTAGGTTTATTTACAACAGATAATACATAATGTTCTTGCTGATGAAACAAACAAAAGAACTAAGACTAAGGCAACAAAACATTTCTTTTATTGGATAATGCAACTGTACATATTAAGTTGGGGGAAAAATAATCCATTATTTTTTTTGGTAGAAAGCTTCAGTGATCAATATCTCAAAGTATCGATCAAGCAATTTCAGATTGTAGCTTCTTGAAAAGGTGACAGTTTTCACTCAATATTCTTTGCTATTTTTATTTGGTCTATTCACCTATGAGTTACAGAGCATTAAGAGTGGAATTCAACAAAGAGAAAATTCAGCACACTTTCAATTTTTCTTTGATAAAGCTTAAACTAGAGTGCTAGGTAATTGAAATTTGCATGGTGTTTATGGTCCTGATACCGTAACAGCTAGTTATGTACAATTTTGGTATTGTTAATTCAGTCCTGGTATTTGAGATTAAAGATGCATTTTTCATGTGTGAATCATCATTGTTGATAAAACATCAAAAATTAAAACCTACCACTGGTTAGCAGTGGTAATATCGCTTAGATCCTAAAGATTGACCTTAAAATAGGATTAAGCATTTTATGCTAAGTAATTCAAAACAAGTTACATAAAGTTCACATAAAAATAATGTCTTTTTCCCCAACCTAATATTTTCAGATTGAAGATACAATCAAACATGTAAAAACAATCCAAGTAGAGCAGGTGACATTAACTAGATAGCTAAATGTGATGGCCATACAGTAATGTAAGCCATCACATTGGATGTAAAACAATCCAGAGCCCATGTATCCAGTGCATGACCAAAATGGTTTTATCTTGCACATGCAAGACCTTTGAACTCAAAGCAACATGTGCACAGCAAGTAAAATAAAAATTATAAAATTTATATCTTATTAGTTTAAACAGACAAAGGAAAAAAAATCAAAACATTGTGCAAAAATACTCAGTAACTGTTAAGTTATAATTACCAAATAAGAAATAAAAGAAATACCAAGATTGCAAAAGTTCTTTGAAACCATTATTGCAGATATTACAGCCTCAATTTGAGTGCAATCTTGAGTTTAAGAAACTGTATTTAAGCAATAAAAAATTAGAATTACAAGATTACACAAGTCAAAAATGAGTATAAAAAGTCAAATCTGCAAGAAAATTCTTACTTTAATAAATACAAAAACCAGAACTACCAGTTTTCTATTCCATAAAACAAATTCTAATTATAAACTTTTTGCGAATAATATAATTAACAACTCCCTAGATATACATATATAACATTTTGAAATACCGTATTTTCCTGTATATAATCTGCAGCAACATTATCCACACGGCCTTTATTTCGAGTAAAAAAAAAAAAAAAGACATAATCCACGGCAATTTTTTTCGGCGAATAGTCTAAAATATATGTACTGCTGTTAATATGGATGTCACATAAAATAAAAAATGCACAGTATGATTAAAAATGTAATAAATTGTTAAGAAAAAAGCATTTATTATGAAAAATCAGTCTAGATCCACCTCATCGCAAAGTGCGATAAACTTGAGATGAAGGCACGAGATCGATCAAGAGGGATAATGTCGAGAAGATTCTCGTAAAACTTATCGATATTTAGCTTCTAATAAATTTTAAAACGATGTTAGACATATTTAAAATAAATATATTTGCTTCGTTAGTATTTAAATGAAAAAAATTGGATCGTTTACAAACTGCGTATTTCATACATTTTTCGTTAATACCACGCGTGCTTTGTTTTTCACTCCACATTAACACATTCACAAAACTATTTTTTTTTATTTGCTTTCGCTATAGCTTTTAATATAAAATCTGTAACTTAAAAGCTATCGATTCCATACAACGATAAACGAATTTTAATATTTTCAAAGCGAAACAGCTCGTGTCAAGGCAAATTGCAAAGTGATGTTAGCAAATTTACAATGATATTACAATTAACCCAATTCGTTTTTCAGCATAATTGGGCAAAGCCGATTGTAACTTAAATAACTCAGGTGAGTGTTGGTACTACCTGTTATTTTATGAAACAAACAATATTTCTTTCAAAACTTTCTTGTAAGCTTTTCAGATGGAGAATGTTTTTTTTTCAGATTATCCGCGGCGGCGTATAATACACACAACGAAATTCAGAACTTTTTCAACACATAATCCACGGATCATATACAGGAAAATACGGTACATAAGAATGATTGAAGATCTAAATAAAATGTATAATTAAAATTGATTTTATAAAATTAAAGTCACAGCAAATTCAAATTTTACATAATATTTAATAATTTTGGAAAATTTGATATTAACTAATATCTTTAAATAAAAAATTACGAATTTAAATCATAATATGTACAAGTTTAGTTTAATATGCATAAATGTTAAATATCTTCAATTCAATTTCCTTAAAATATATCAAGTTATGATAAGGGCAAAAATATTTTCTATAAAAATTATGTTTACTTATAGAGACTATATTACAAACAAAATAAACATTAATATTTTAATTATTATAATAAACTAATTACATAAGTATGAATAATAAATTTACAGTTAAAAAATATTGATATTTACTCACAGCAACAAAAGCAATAGGCCAATGAATCACATACAAATCTAAGTATGTCACTCCTAAGTATTGCAAAGATTTAAAACAGCCTTCTTGAACCTGTTCTCTTCTGTGGAAAGTATTCCATAGCTAAAATGCAACAATAAAAGTAAGAAATTTTTATGAATAAAAGATTAAGTTAAGAAACTTTTGTAAAACAAAACTGACAGTTCCAGTTTTTTCAATAAATTCATTTTTATGACAATTTTAATAATGGAATATTAAAATAAATCTAATCATTTATATTACAATTTTTTACTTTTTGTAAAAAAACTACTTGGAGAAAAATTTTCCAAATAAGTTTGTTAAATAGAATTGCATAGAACCTAAAAATACTAAAAAAAAAAAAAAAAAAAAAAAAACTTGTATAATTTTTTGAAACTAAATATTAAACTTACAATACATTCTAATTTATTTTTTTACATATTTTTTACCATACATTTTTACTTATTGAAATCTGTATCTGAAGAACAAAAAAATTTGTTTTCTTAACATACTGCATGGATTGATTTATAAGTCAATTGCTCTCACTTCATAAATGAGTAACTAGACTGGAAGAGTTTAATATGTATTAGAAAATACTACAAATACCCATATTCAAATTGCATATATTTTGCATGGGATAATACTTTTAAATAAAATTGCAATCATATTGACAGAAAAGTAAATTGCATATTAATAATATATTTTTTAGAAACATTGCTAACCAAATTATTGAAAACTATATACTGTCCACAAAGAAAGCATATAATTTTATTTAACATTTTAATGCACAAACACAATGAAAACAAAAACAGTTCAACTAATTATAATTTTTAGAACAATTAAAAATTACTAAAAAAAAAAAAAAAAAAAAAAAAGCAAAATGGTATATAAGGATGATATCAAAAAATAAATTTTCTTTCTGTATTATACAACTGTTAAACACGAGAGGGAATACTTAACAATCTCTAAAAAAGTTTTCTTTTAACAAAATTAAGTTATTGTTGTAAAGTGGTTTCACCATTGACACCTAGTTACAGTTCTAGACATTTATTATATTATCTAATAAATCTATCTCTGCTCCTCCCCCCCCCCCATGAATAAGATGAAAATCATAAAAATCCTCTTCACTACACATTAATTTATAACCGACCAAAATCCTAGAGTATTATTGAACACAGAAATATGGCTCAAGAAAGATTCTTAACTTGAGTTTTCACATAAAATTATAAGTTTTGTTGAATTATTATAACAATTAATAAAATAAATTCAGATAAGTATATTGGTTAAATATTTTATGTTTCTTAAAGGTATACTTATATATAATAAAGAAAACATGATTTTATTGTTTGGTTGTTTTGTATCAAGGATCATTTAAATCAGAACTGTCAGTTTAAGAGTTCTAAATCATTAAAAGTACAAATACTTTAAAGAGATAAAACTGTAGACTGTAGAGCAGACTGCTAAAGACAAACCTGTAAACAATTCAATAACTATTGAATTTTTAAATAAAGAATTTGTTCAATGATTTATTCTTAACTGATTAAAAGTAATATTTAAAACTTACACATTTATCTCCTTAGATAAAAACTTAATAAATTCTTTTATTAAGTAAACTTAAATAACAAATTCCATGCTTCAATTATTAAGTGAATTAGAAAGGTTGATAAAAATTTATAATACATTTGACATTAAGTTTAGAGTACAAGAATTTTAATGCTAAAAACACAAGCTTGCAAAATTAAAAAACATACCAAATTTCAAAAATGATTTTAATTTTTTTTTTATCAATTTATTACTTTGTTAACAATGGTTTTAGTACTCAAATCAATTCAAAGTTGATATAGGTTATTAGAAAGCTCAAGAAAGATACTTCTAAATTTTCAACAGTATAGTCAACCAATAAATTTTACAATTTTAACTAAAATTGAAAACTTTATAACCAACAAAAATGCTGCACAATTTTTGACTAAGTATTATAAATAACTATGCAAGGATATTAAATTATGAAAATTATACACATATGAATGAAACAAAAATATCTAACCTTTCATCCATTAACAGAAATATGAAATTCTCTTTTTGAGAAAGTTATTTTCCTGGATGACTTAAGAAAAAAAATATAGAAAAAATTCAAGTTTTATATTTTAATATATAATTGGCTTTATATACAATGTAAGTTTTCATATAAGTAAATAATTCTCTAATAAATGAAAAAAGTATAACAGCAAGAAATTTTTTAAATTTCAGGTTTAAAAATAAGTTTATTTTTAAAAGAAAATTAAATATTGCAAGCTCATGTTCAATTTAATTATCACTCTATTTACTTGACCAAATACCAGAAATTTGATTAACTAAATATTGTTCAGAGGTTAAAAAATATATTAAATACAACAAAATCCTCCTAAAAAGAAAGTTAATAAAAATATTACTTAAAATCTAATTAGAAAATCTTACTTTACTAGCAAGGAAAAGCTTGTCTCTACTGACAATACCATCAGCGATTTTTTCTTTAATAGCATTTCCAACTTCTGTTTCATTTAGATAAGCAAAAGCACAGTCAATATACCTAAATCCAGCATTAATAGCACATTTAATAGTACGGCATATTTCATAAGGAGCCACCTAGAATATAGAAACTAATATATTAATTTAAATATAAATATTTCAATATATATAATTACAAGAAAAATAAATTTTTACCTTCCAAGTAGCTAAGCCAACTTTTGGTATATATAATCCATTGGAAAGCCTTGCACAAGGTACCTTAATGGAGCTACGGCAAACGTTTATGTTGAAAAATCAAGTTAAACATAAAATTTTATTTAAGTAAAGATTTAATGTATTAAATCACAAGTATTAACACAATATTTAAAATAAATAGTAAATAATTATTTTGTTTAGACTAGGACATGTTGAGATTACGGAGATAAATAGGATTAGAAATTTTTCTTACTTTCAAAAAAATTTTATAAGATATAAATACATATTTTTTATTTTAACTACACTTTTTAATTGTTAAAAAGGTCAGGTTAACCAATAAAAAAACTATTTTCAAACATTCAAAAATTAAAAAATTTTAGTAATTTTCAACAATCAATATTATACAAAAATTCCCTACAAAAACAATTCAATATAATCTTTGTTTTGTTCAGTACAATGATCTAACTGGATTTCATTCTTAAATTTTTCACCTTGTTAACCATCTTGTTTTTAACTTCAGGAATATTATGAATTTGATTTATTATTACTTCTTTATTAACATCAAGGATAAAAAGTCACATGAAGCAAAATCTATTGAGTTAAAATCTTACAACTTTAAAAAATTATAATTTAATACAATTTCTTTTTAAAAAATAGTTAAAAGATCTAATCTTACATAAAAAAAATTCCATCTCACAACAACTAAATAAATTCATAAGCAATGCCACTTAATAAACAGAAACGATATAATTTCCATCCTGTTTTATTCAAGCACTGTACCCCCCATGAACACAGTAAATATTAAAAAAAATTTTGAATATTTACTTTGATTTTTAAATACAGAAATATGATTTAGCTTTAATTTAAAAATATTTTAACATTATAAAATTAACATATTCAATAAAATGATTGAGCTTTAAGGAAATAAGATTTACATAAAAAAGACACTTTCTTAGTCATTACAGATTATTTTGTGTCAAAACTCAAGTAGAATTAATGCTTAATCTATAATTAGAAAATAATTTCTTTTACTAATTTTGAGAAGTTTACTTGTAATTAGAAAAAGAAATTTTGTAATGAAATTTCTTTGAAATTCAATAAATAGGCTTAAAAACCTGCAGCCACGCTAATACACGTACTAAAAAATCTAGAAGATTCACATTTGAAAGTACAGCATCATTAAAAAACATTAAATACACGTAAAAATAAGTTAAAAAGAAAACTAAATACAATAAAAAAAGTCCTTGAATATTAGAATTCATACACTAAATTAAAAAACTTAATTGCTCATTGGAAAAAATTCCAATTTGTTCATATATTTATTGAAAAGCTTTAAGTGAATTAAGTTCAAAATATACATTAAAATATTCCTATTATACTTTATAGATAAACCTGATGCTTTAAAGAAATCTTAATATTTTTATATAATTGAAATTGAATTAAAAAGTACCTTTTTAATCTTCAACAAAGAAAATTTGACTCTAATATACTTACAGGAACTTTTGTAGATGAGAAAATTGTAACACTAGCTTTACAAAATACAGAAAAATAGACTTCACATTTATCTCTCAACGATTTTTTCAAAATGTTTAATAAGTTGAACAGAAGAAAATTACTGAAATTACTAAGTTTCTTATTCAACGCATAAAATATGGCCCATAGAGAGTATTTTAACTGAAAACTTTTAAATTTGGTTCTACAATTCCTCTTGTTTAAATGACCATGATTTTAAAATTCTGGATGACTATAGTATAAGATCATAATTTTATTTCCTTCTTTACTAATTATAAAATTCATTTTTAAAAAATCTGAAATTTTTTTATAAAATTTTGAAAATTTATAAATTGACAATTTAAGGGTAAAAATATCAAAAATTCATAAACTCTAGTAAAAAATATTAAAATTAAAAACATTTTAAAGCAAATTTCGGAGTACTTAAAGTAAACTAGCTAAGATATAAAAAAACTTTTGAAAAATAAACAATTTTAAGAAAATTAAAAATTTCCATAAAAATTTCTTTTATATTTCTTTATTTGCCTCATAATTTTAACATAAAAAACCATACTAATAAAAATAGAAAATCAAACTTTAGTAAAGTTATTATTTTATTAAAAGTTAAATTATAATACTATAAATAAATATGTAGCTCATTTTTATTAAATACTTTATACTGTGTATGAATTAAAACTTTAAAGTTTAGAAATAGCACAAAATGAAAAATTTAAGAGAATACATATTTGATTAAATTAAAGTAACTTAATGTTAAGAAATTAAGAGCAGGGGGAGTCAAATTTTATCAAGGAAATTTTAAAATTTACAGATTTCACTCTGATTATAGAACCTTCAGAATACCTCAATTTATATTTATAATTTGATTCAAATTAGTTGACATTGATGAATTTAAGGAAATGAAATTTATTATTTACATATTAATTCATTATTTTCCAACCTCCATAAATACTTACCTAAATAGATAACACGTCTGATAATATTACTTGGAAATTTTTTTGTAGGTTATTTTTGACCACTGAAACTATATTACTAAATGTTTTAGAGCAAAATTTCCTCTCATTTCATTCAAACCCAATTAATACAATAGCTAAGAATTTTCTTTTTGAACCAGCCTAAAGATTTAACAATTTAAAAAATTTTAAAATGTAGAAGTAAGAAAACAGCAAAAACATTTGTTGAAGCAAATACAGAATCTTTAATTCATATTCTAAAGTATATCTTTGCACAGAAAACTCAAAATTATAAAAAAACTTATATGAACTAAAAGTGTATATAAACTTGGGGAATAGTTCAGAAAGTATACTTATAGACAACATACAATATAGATAATTATTTCATCAAAGTAATCCATAGGATGTTTAAATACTGTGTATACTTATTTAATATAAAACAAGTAACAAATGCTACTAATAAGAAAAAGCAATTAAATTTTAATTTAGAATTTCTTTTAGATTAATATTAGTTATCAACCAATAAAATATTTAAGTGGACAAAATTTAAATAAAAACCAAAAATCTAGAGAAAATAGATCACTTCATTTAAAAACTTGCAAAAACAAAATTATAAATTATGGTGCCAGTTATTAAACCCTATAGAAATCACACTAGTTCTAAAAATACAGAAACTTTCTTAATATAAAATTCATTAAATATAAGAAATTTAAAAAACTTTTTTAAATTTCAAAATAGATTGTATAGTAAACATTACTTTTAAATATAATTTTAATAGCTTTAACTGTCTTAAGTAATTAATAGCTTTAAATGTCTTAAAACTATTTAAATACTTCATATAATTTTAATATGATAATT
>JAPDSC010036130.1:1358057-1436131 GCA_026290005.1 Latrodectus geometricus
AAGTTCTGTTAAAATATAATATTTCAAAATAAATTACATTCACATGTATAGCGAAAATCATAGGAAAGTACAAAATAGCATAACATGAAAAACCAGAGAACTATAGTGCTATGAAAATTAGCATATGTATACAATAAAGTTTGCTATAGGAATATACCTATAATATAGAATATGATCCACCCCGCCCCCCTCCCTCTTAATACTGCAAATGCAGTAATGTGGAGTCAATTATGTAGTCTACGAATTGTGTAGAAAGTGCGAGCTATTTCAAAGGAATTGAAAGCGTGGCTAGGGTTCTAAGAGGGAGTTAGTTGGTTGGGTTTTGTAGCGCAGGGTCCAAAGAGGACAAGCTGCGCCAATGTCCTAGAAGGGAGATGAAAAACAGCTACACATCGTCTTTAAACGTTACAAACATGCTCGATTGATTTAAGGTCATAATCGAACTGGCCACAGCATGCGATCAATTGTTTCTTACTCAATATAAGCATCCACGAAGCAAGTGCTGCGTGGTTTCGCAACATCCTATATCACGAAAGCATCACCTATTGCTCAGGTATAAGGACGCACATATGCATCTAAGATATCGTTTCTATATTGTTCGCATTAACATTTCGGTTTAAAGAATTCAAAAAACTTCGAAACACTTTAATTTAAATTTAATCATAATTACGGGAAAATTCAATTATTTAATGTTTTACTAAGCAGCTTAATTTTAAGTAGATAAAATGACCGAATCATAACCTTGAAACTAAAAATTTTATTTGAAGATAACCATTTTGAAATTCGCAGAATCAAAACTGGAACGGATGTAAAAGTAGCAGGAGAATGAAGATTCTGGTGATACTTTATGCTTATGCCAACATTGATTTTCTTTGTAATATGTTAGCTAATTTTCTTCATTAGTTTAAAAATATTCCAACATTCAAAACTTAATTTTAATCTGCTGGATTAGAACTCCATGTCACAAGTCCATTTTGAATGTGGTATAAGACATTAAAAAAACTTCAAATACTAAATATGAAATTTTTGAGTGTTTAATATCACATTCAAATTAGTATATTTTAAATTATGACCTTTTTTCTCATAACTTTTATTAAGATTAAAAACAATCGTAAAACGTACATAAATAAAAATTTAAGAGCATTAATTTCTGACAAATTTCTAGGTTAAATTAAAAATTATATATATGACTTTACAATCTTTCTCTTTTAAAAGTTTCTAATTTCTATGAATTTTACTTTGAGCTTCTCATCACTGCTTATCAAGTCAAGATCAAATGTAAACCTTTCAAAATAGCAAATAGATAAAAAATTTAAGTAGAATTATTAGGGCGCAACTTTTAAACAGAAATTTTCTGATCATGAAAAAAGTTTACTTATTAGAAAATTAAATATTTTAATTACAAAAACTTTGAAATTCGCTCGGCTTTAAATCTGCAATGACACTAATACGTAACTATAAAAAGATAAGTAAATTTGAGAATCCAAGTCTGAATGATCATTTTTTTTTTTTTTTTTTTGGTTCAAGTTTTAGAAAATATTGGTACAGTACTTAATCACTTATAGCTTAGATTTGGCAAACAGAGCTAAGCATACTAAAAGTTTTAAATCTGAAAGCATAACTGAATTTACCCAGTTATATACCACATTCTTAAGCATTTAATAATCTTATGACTAGATACTTTAAAAGATATGCAACTATTCAGAAAATTTAAGTACTTATTTTGTAAGTATTTTTGAGAAGTTCGTGTACACAGAAGGTAATTTTTCGTGAAATTAGATTGATTTTCTAGTACTTGCATCGCGTAATAGTGGATAACACAATAGTTAGCTGATACAATGCCTTTTTAAACCTCATTGCTTTCCAGGAGCACTTTTCAGTGAGCCGTATCTATACATCTATTTTCCATTTTTACAGTGATGGAGTATTTCCAAGGCTCTATAGTTAGGCATCTGTGATAATGTGAATACTTTATAATGTTACATAGTAACCATTTAATATAAATACACATTATTATTCTCATTGATAGTGGTACATTCTGCCAAAGTTTTCTTTAAGGCTGTTTTTGGAAGTAAATTTTTCCAAGTGGTGACACATTGAACCAAATGTTCTAATATAAGTTAACTTTTTATTTTGAAATCTAATCTATGGATATATATCTGATTCCAACCAGGTAAAATAATTACTTGAAGTTTTTAATTTCTAAGCTTTATCCTTAGTTTTCTTCTCGATACTTATTTAGCACTGAATATGTCAATGCTCCATCTAATAAACTGTTAAGTACAAGGTATGATTAGTGTAAATAAAATGTTCACTTATTTAAAATAACGTTTTGTTTGTAAATTTTGTTTACAATTTCATAGCAAGTTGCATTTTACCCAAAGTTAAATTAGTGACTCACTGCATGCGCACTATATTTAATATCACGAAATAGCTTTCAATTTCTATAAGACTTGAATCTAAGTTGAAGGTTTCCCTTTTTGTTTAATTTACCAAGATTAATAGAGTTTAATATTTACGTTTGATGTTGAAATAAATTTAAATACCAGAAACGTAAACTTCAGTTTTTACACTTTAATATTTATACTGTTTTATTGGGCTTGCAAATAAATATTTTCTTTCGTTATATACGAACACATTTTATCTCAAGTCTCATTCAGAACAATGTGCTGTAATAATAATAACTATATCCAGATCCTTGCAGAACCAGTTTTACCTATCGGATTTTAATGAGACACACACACACACATTATATATATCTCATATGAATTGGAATGTAGTCCTCATTGTGAGAAATTCTAAATAGCGTTCGAATGACAACTATAGTATGAAAATTACCGGTGGTATACAGGCTAAAAGTGATGAATACCAATAAGGACAAATAAGCAGCATATAATAAAGTATTAATTGTGATTCACAAATTTTCCATGTGACCTCCTCCTCACATGGTTAGACTTTACATGCAGCAGATGGTGGATAGCACTGTAGCACGTACCATTACAATAAGAATAATTTCAATCGCAGCTACGATAGAATGTTTCAAATCGAAAGTAGTTTGAAGACGAAACTAATACGCTTTGGATATTAGATATCCCTACAGCCAGAAATCCATTGGTGTCAGATCAGGAAAGCTTGGTGGCCATGGAAACTGAAAATTACGAGAACTAACTGTCATCAAACTGTTGTAAGGTCTTCAGACAAACATGTCTTAAGTCACATGTAGAGGAGCACCAACTTGCATCCATACAATTTCGGATAGTAGAGTATTTTGCCGTTGCAACGTGCGAATCTCGTAATGAGTTAACATATCCAGATAGCGAACACTCGTTACTGTACATGCTTGCAGATAACTTGCAGTAACCTCTTCAAAAAAAGTAAAGGCTGAGGATAAACGTGCTCGTCATACAACACAGTCACTTTCCTAGTGTAGTGGACAAGCAAGCACATCATGTGGATTATTCTCTGTTCAGTTTTTCGAATTCAAGTTACCAGTTAACGAGAAATTAGTCTCGTCTTTTCACAGAATGCATAAAGGCCAGCTGGTATCTTCATCGTAACGGATAAGGAATTCATTCACAAAATCCAGCTGTAACTGATAGTCTCCCATTTCTAACATCTGGATAAGCTGGAATCTACGGAAACATGTTAAGAACAGAGTGCTTCAAGTTTATGAATCTCACCTTTACAGCTTTGACAGCTCATGGGGCTCACCGTAATCCATGGTTTATGCAGTAAACACGTAATGTCTCTACGGCATTTTATCCATTCAGGTAACAAATCTTCAAGAATTCCACAGGTTCTTTCCCTAAAAGAGGCATCTTGTTCGGAATAGCAGAAAGCAACATACGTGGTTCGCATATTTTGAAGTACCTTTTCTTTCAGCTAGCGTGACCTCAGTCATTACTGTTTCACACAGAACACAAAATTTGCGTTTCTTGGTTTTTTTCATCTAGTTTTGCGGAGGACTAATCAAACTGATATCTCAGTCGAAGGAACTGTGGTAAATGAAAGGGGCATTAATACTCTGGTATAGGACAAAGTCCTTTTTACGTTTTTCTTGCCTAGCGGCGGGGATTTTCGTGCAACAGGTGCCATTCTAACGCTTAGTGTTTTTCATTATGGATATCACAATCAAATATGAAACACTGAGTGTTGCCTTTTGAAATGTTCGAAATTTTCTTACTGTAATCGTAACTGTTTGAGTAACCCTATTTTATCGTTCTTGACCACATACCTTGAAATATCTTATGCCGAAATTTCATTCAGTCTTTGAATAGTACGATAGTTAGGGGTCCAAATGTCGGGATAGTTTTTTTTTATAATTACTCTGTAAATCACAACAATTACTATCACATTGAATCGTTTTTAAGTAGCACAGCTAACTCCTTGATCAAAGTTTTTACTGGAATTTTGTTTCTGTGATATTTATAAATCTGGGTTTGAAAAATACAAAATACACTTGAAGTTTTATAAAACGTCTCGACTGAAAATTAATCCAAATTTTAAAATTACTGAAGCATGTAAAGTCAACTTGTACAAGATCTTTAGATCGTAGTTTCTTGACATTCTTGCATGTTACCAATAGATGTGAGAAGTTTTGTACTAGGAAAGGCGATACTGAAAATTAGGAGTGCTTATCGACATATATCTAGCAGATCAACTGATTTCAACGATGAAACAGAACCCATAAGATATTTAAAAATTTCTTAAATATCTTATGGGTTCTGTTCATTTTGAGCCTTGACATCAATGTCAAGTCTCAAAATGTATCCCTACAATGAATAAAAATATCGAGAACCGTTGTTGCCAATTTGAGATTAACATAATGCTGTGCAACACATATATGCCAAGAATTACATCTAGAAACTAACCACACTGAACACCAAGCCTAAAGATTAAACTCCTTCACTTGATCCTTAGCAGTCTAGCCACGAGTGTAGCTAGGTTCCACCCATACAAAGAGTAGTTTCAACGTGGGGACTTACTGTCCGTGAGCAAGATACAAAAGGAACCAGTTTAAAACTAGTTTTTTTTGTAAATGTCAAGGAATTAATGAAAGTACATTAAAAAAAAAATTCTGATAAGAGGTACTCTGGAATTACAAGGGATTTGAGAGCTAATACTTACTATTAATTGAAAGTTTTTTAAAAATAAAAATATCTTGTTATATACACGGAGATCAAAATGATATTTTTAACTTATACAAATGTCAAATCTGTATTTATATCAATATAAAAATCATTCTATTTTTCTATAATGGTTGACGAAGTTCAAGGCATTTCCAGGCAGGCATAAGAGGCTGTAGTTTTCCACTACATGGATAATGACCCAGAAATCCACAAAACACACAGTGGACACCTTCACTCTGATTTTTCTCCAAGGGTTCTAAGCAATACTAGGTCTACGGCAAGGATTATATTGAATAGGCTCCTCTTACCCATATTTTAATGTGCCTAGGCAAGATCTTTATAACCCATTGTTGGTTTTGGACATTTAAGATTAAAAAATCATGGATTTGATATAGATCTACTCTCGGGAACGTGCGTCACTAACTTTACTCTGGATTTTACAGGACTGCAAAAATCACGGAGAATCATTTTATAGTGTGTTGAAATAAGTTGTTTCTTAATTTCTGTTAAATGTTTCAGATATTATGAAGGTGTGGCTAATATGAAAGTATACGGTGGTGTAGCCGCACGAATACTATTTTTCCATTCCTACAGTTGGACATTTCAAAAACTTGGCATTCTGCAATCTTTCATAAAAGTGTCAGAAAAGCATGCAATTTTTTAAAAATTATCTTTCTCTATACTTTATATAGAGACTCAGATTTAAAATCACTGACACTGTGTAGTGTTGCAGAGGGAAGGCCAAAATGGCACGGTTTGATTATTTTGTAGCTGTGATAACGGTGGGGAAACCAGTGTTCTTTTAATGCGTACGATACAGTTCTGATTTTTATACAGTTTTACGCAAAGTCCCTGAACAATGCAAGTTTTCTGAAGCCCCCCCCACACACACATTGTCTTATTTCAGTTTTGATGTTATAAAAATGTTATGTAAAGCTATTTTCGAGCTATATTCCTTCCGAAACGACGTGCTGATTTGTCGAAATGTTTGCTCTCTTGCCTCGGCTTAACAGTTCGTAAGTTCGGATCCCCTTGGAAGTAGATTTTCGTAGTGGTTTGGAAGACTTATTTTAAAGTCTTGGTCTAATTAGACTTCGTGTACGAAAAATGACCGTTGAGTGATGAACTAAACTCCAATGACGTGTTTAATAAAGAAAGGAATTATACGATCGAACTCTGAAAAACATTCATTGTCTGACCAAAAATACAAAAATAAATATCCAACAAATTGTGTGATGTCACACACACATACATATATTATATATTCAACAATTATTATTTGTTGCTGTGATATAAAGCCATTGTGAAATAAGCACATAAACTAGGAAATTCCATTTCCTCACTTGAACTTCAATAGTTGCAGTTTAATAATTAAAAAAATTATTAAATATAATTAAATTAAACAAAAAATAAATATTAATTTATTATAATTATTAATTATGTTAGCTATCATTTTCTTTTTTGAAATCACTTGTCTTCTAACATGTATGAACGTGCATTCTCGCAAACAATGAATTCTTTCTTTATTGAGGTCATATTTTGAATAAAACTGGCAGCCGCTAAAGTAAACATGATATGCCATCCCTGATATTACAAAATAACTCATTATGCTTAAAATTATATCAGTAATGGTTTCTGCCAAGAAAATCATAAGTAGAACTACTTAGTTGTCCTAATCATTCTTTCTACTTACATGTACATTCGACTGGGCATCAGGTTGTTTGCCGCTCAACGGTTATTTTCTGCATACGAGGGCTAATAAGACCGGTACTTACGATTTAAAAAGAATTATTAATCACAAACGGCATCTAAGCCCATGGTTGGATTCAAAACCAAGAAATTTTGAACCAAAGGCAAGAGTGCGAACTATTCGCCTACCAGCTCGGTTGACACTGCGCACCGTATTTACAGTTTTAAATGGATTCTGTACGATTACAAACATTAACACGGGAAGAGTATAGAGCTAAAGTATTATTAAACTAAAGCCCAGAATGTTAATCATTTAGAAAAGTGTTTTAAATAAACAGAAAATCAAAAGTATACTATACTAACAGAACTATCATCATGACTACTTAAAATTTATAGAGTAGGGATTTAAAATGACTTGTATAAAACTATAGTATGAAAATCTTTAAATTTAGCAAGATTTAACTATGCAAGAGTAATTACAAAAAATAGTTTTATAGTAAAAGTATTAGCTAGCGTTAATTAAAAAAGTACTAAGATTTTTACAGTAATTTGTATTTTTTTAAACTTTATAAACACTATTCAAATTATAGATTTAGTGTCATTGTTAAACCTTGTTCAGAAATTATGTTTTTTAAACCTAGTTTAGGATATGATTTGGCAAAAATAAACAGTATGTTACTCTATGGTTACTTTTTGCACTAATTAATATGACCAAAATATACAAGTTAGAGAATGGATGTAGAAACGATACAACATCTATAACCGAAGTGAGAATCAAGCCTACGAATCAGTGAATAAAGACGAAATATAAGTATTAAATCCAAATTACTGCTACAAGAATTGTCTTGTTAACTTAAATTTTGCTATTCGGTCAGATTTCATTAATGAGGGCTTATATTTTTACGCTAGTAAACTTCGAAGCATTACAAGAGTCTTCACTAGAATTGATGAATCGACGAACTGTTGAAATAAAAGTCAAAATACTCTGACATACGTCTTTGAAAAGTACAAACGAATTGAGGATAACAAAGATGCAGTCAAAACTATTGAACGTTGATGCCAAATTAACAAGTATAAGTCTTTTTGCAATATTTAGATTGAAATGTTCTCATGATAGTTACTCTAATGTAAGATCTCCATGAATCGATCATGAAATACAACCAGCTCAGGGACATTTTTAGTATATTAAGTTAACGACCCGAATAGATAACGTTGATATTTTGAAATTTCAGATTCGAAAAGTTAATTTGATTGGTATTGCAAAGACTAAGATTGCTGAAGAGTTTTGACTTTCAAGGAAACAATGCTGCAGGGAATTGGAACAGAGTGACTTTTCAAAAAGATTCTTCTGGAAAATCGATTTCTTTCAAGATTGAAAATATTTGGCCTCTTGCACCTTAAGAATTCAGAATTTTGTTCCAGGTTTGCTATAAAGTGAAAGCAATGTAAACTTTCTTGCATGAAATTTCCTTTCCCAGTATAAAATACAGTAAAAGTAAGAGAAATAGACTCATTTTTTAAACATTGGAAAAGTGTATTAAAATGGCAATCACTACATACTTTTTCAACATTGAAAAACTTCATAATCAAGTTCCATGCTTATTAAATTTAACAAGTCTGATAAAAAAAAAATCTATGATATTTATTACAAACTATACTTCAATTTCTCATATGTACTAGAAATGTAAGTTTACAGGAAATGCGCAAATGTAATAAGAAAGAAATGATCGATGGCTCAAAGAAATAATTAAAAATTGTAGAACTCTAAAGTTTTTCATGATTGGCAACCACTGCCCTAATGTATTACAAATGTTCCAACTGAATGACTCGAAATTCGCATGACACGATTTTTAAATAATGTAGTTGTTCTAAAGTAAGAAAATGGTTTTGATATTATATGAACTTTAGTGCTCAGTGATTAAAGCAGCAAAGCAACAGTTACTAGCATTGCATTTCATAACAAAGCTAACAAATTTAGTAATACATAAATCCCAATCCAAACAAGTTTACCATGTTTGTAATAAAACAAACGGGTATAGTAAAATGGTAACATAGAAGTTAAAGATGATAAAGTTTGAGAAACTTTCTGAATCATTAAACATTTAAAGATTTTTATGTAATATTTAAAAAATAAAATTAAAAAACACTGTAAACTTTATTTTAATACAAGATTGACACAATTTGTACAAAATTTGATTTAAGAGTGGTTTTAAAACACTGCCAGCACAGGTTGTAAAGGAATAGAAAAAGAATTGTCAGACTAAACGTGAATTCTGACTAGTCTAAACAAATGATAAAACAGGGATAAAAAGCTAAGTTATTTTAAGTATTCGATAGTTTAAGATTTTTTGGTTATTGTATTAGTATAATAATATACTTTAATACAAAGCAGAAACTTTAGACTTTTAATCTAATACCAAGATTTTTTTAAATTTTTATATTTTTACACAGTTTTCATTGTAATAGAATAACTTTACTTCAATTGTACATAATTATTTTTAAGGGAGATTGAAAAAATTTAAATTCTTCCCTGGTTTTCCTTCGATAACACAAGTTTAATTTTTTAAGATTTCAGGAATGTGCTAAAAAATTATTTCATATTTTTGTCAAATTATGTAGTTCCATGATTTTATTGTTTTCAAGAGATTGTATTCGGGTAAAAAATTAGGTTAATTCAATTCATATCAAGGTTTTTCAATACATTTAGATTTAAGATTAATTTAGAAACCTGGACCACAGAACAGAATTCAAAATATTTTATATAGATTTAAAATTAGATTTGTAGAAATCATAGATATTTTTGGAAATCATTTTCAGAAAATTTACATTTTGTTGAAATTATGAATATTTAGCTAAACTGTTTTTTCAGATTTTGGTTGCAAAATCGTGAACAGAAACATCTTTAAAATTTCTTTTAAAAACATATTCATACTAGAAATTTCACACTTTGTAATTTTCCTACAAGAAATTTTAGATGTTCTTAATCGTAAGTTACAATTAAAAATTAAAATTTATAAGCCTTTAATTTAATGCTAACATTTTAAAGAATATAAATATATAAATGATCCTTCAGTAAGACATTAGACTAAATCTTGTAGTAAAAGAAATTATACAAATTTTATTCCATTTTGTTTTAAAAAATACATAAATGAAACCGCAGACTTCCAAATTGAATATTTTTTAAATGTTACTAAATAGATATTTGAAGTTGTCAAAATGCTTAACCACTTGCATCCCATTGGATGTTTTGCAGTGATCGAAAAAACACTTTTCTTATGAGAGAGATGAAAATTTATAAAAAATATATTTAATTTACAAATTAATATGGTACTACAAAGCTAAAAGGTGTGGTGTTTTGCTGACATTCTGAAGACCTGAAAGGGATTAAAAATACTACTTTCCATTTCAATTCATAAAAGATAATCATTGTTAAAAAGGCACAATTACAAATTTTAAAATTCATAGCACGTAAACAAGAAATTATAAACAATTACTACAACCATAGTAAATTTGGAAGTCCACTAATTACACATTTTATTTTTCTAGTGGAAATCTTATGAAAAAATAAATTTGAAATAAAAATACGAACGATGGAAATGAAGAGAGCAGTTTTTTTTAACACTATGTACAAAGTATATCAATAAATTATTTCTAGTTTATATAAACTTTCTCTGGAATATATTTATATAAACTTTATATTAGAAGTGTTGAAATAAAAGTTCCTTAGAAGTTTTCTTCTGGAACAAAATCTGAAAAACTTTAGAAAAGAGTCGATAAAATTTGAAGTTCTATCAAACATACTATAAAAATATAGTCATATTTTTGAGCTCCAGAATAAATAATTCCCTGTAGTTCCATAAGAAGATTTTAATATGGGATACAGACACACATTATAAGATTGATAACATAATATTAAAATTCATTTAAATAAGAAATGTTATATTTTAAACAGTGAAATATAATTACTTTTCAACACTCATAATATTGTCACTGTCAGAAGATCCAATTTCTACATCAAATTCATCACTAGAAATTTCCGCCGGAGAAACGTTGGCCATCTTAACTTTAAAAATTTTATAAGGCAGTAAAATTTTTTAAAAAATATAACTTTTTTAAATCCAACTAGTTACTTATAAGACCCTAATAAACTAATGCCATTTAACTTTGGTATGTTTTTAATATATAGAAACTTTGAATGAACGGATCATTGCCAAAAAAAATTTTTGAATTTGTATACTTAAAATAAGTAAAGAATGAAATCTAATCTTTCATTAATACAATGGTTTGTTTTTGAGGTAAATCCTTTTGATCAGGTTTAAAAAAATTAATTTTTAATAGTTTTTCTATCATGTTGTATTAAATCTGGCTATATTCGTGATTGAATTATGTTAAAACTTTTTCTCATCATGTCTTGTTAAGTAATTTTCACAAGAGTCCAAACCAAAAGTCTAGTAAGCAACCTCAGTTAATAAAAGTTACTAGAGGAATACAATTTGAAGAAAGAAAAATATGTTTAAAAACAGAATAAGATTATCTTATTATGCATGTGTTAATATTGTAACTCAAAGCATAACTACTTACTTAAAAATGAATTACTAATGGCTACTTTATAATATAGGCAATTTTTATAGCTGATCAGTTACATCGGCAAGTACTCTGATTTCAAGCCAAGCAAAGATAAAAGTTTCATTTCCAAATCAAATAAGTCTGGATTTAATCCAGTAAAAAGTTTATCGAAATCGCATCCTTTCCGATCTGTATAAATAATCTTATTATCCTTCTTACCCGGGATTTAATTGAGTGTGGCTGTATCAGAATGTTGATCCCTAGCTAATTTGAAGCATAAACCATGCTTCAGTTAATAATGTTAGCTACAGTGTTTGTAAGTTATTAAAATCGTAATCAATGTTGAATTGAACTCATTGTGAAATTCTTTGTGCCGCATAATTTTTGAAGGTGGACTACTCTTCCGGAACCCTTCTCACGTCAAGACTGGAAGTATGTGGTTATTATCTGTCATCAACTAACCAGAACCGCTATTGTCATCTATGCACAACCGCTAGAGACAGAGAAAATATGTGCAATATCGGATCCCCATTTCATTCTACATTATCACAATGAGATTGCTTTAAAAAATAATAATATTTACTACTGTTTTCAATTTTGGAAAAAGTATTGTTTTGCTTACTGCAGCATGTCTACAATTTTCTAATGCGAGATGTGGATGAAGGAGTTCAAAATTTAGTTTTCTCTTTTCAAGTGCTCCATACCTCTTTCCATTTGTTTCTAATTGATGTACATGTGATATTTTATTTCGTGGTGCCAAAAAATGTTTTGAACAAAGCTAAATAAATAATAAATGCAGTTATTTTTTCAAATTGCAATTTTTTCTTGAAAAAGCTAAATATACATTTTCCGTTTGAAATCACGGCCCGCGAAAGCTAATTGGCTAGTCCTGTTAGCTGAGTCTAAAAATAATTTTCAGTTGCTTCGTAAGATCTTGCAGAAGATTATCGTCAGTTCTCTAGTATAGTAAGATATAAATGTAAAAAATTTTAGCTTTTGAATGGTTTTAATATATATTTATATTAAATTTGGTTATAAATTACGATGATTACGAAATGAAAAACATAAAGTGAACAGTTTCTTAGATATGTTTAATCTTGTTTCAATTAAAATAAAATTAACTAAAAATGGAGTCCACAGAAATTATTTTTAACTAGAATCTGATACACATAATTGGATTGTAGTTATGAAGTATGAATATTATATAGGGAGTACTGGGAAAATCATTCCATCAATAAGAATATATCATTTCTAAATTGTTAAAATGTATTTTCATTATCTTTTTATAAATGGAATAGTCAACATACTTCTAAAATAATAACTAGAACAAATGCTTTTATAAGCATTGCTATTTGACGAATCCGCAATGTTTGGTTGGAAAAGACGTCGTTCTCATGAGGTAATTGGTACTATACCAGTCCTAATCGAAAATCTGTTGTATTTATTATAGGTGATTAGGCCACCTAAAATAAAACATTATTCTAATGTGCCTCTTTAGTGACATGTGATGAGAAAGAAAGGGTGTCAGCTCAGGTGCCGATTTTGTCACTCGATCGTGGTTTAAAATTACAAGGCGCGAGCCATGATTAGCAAGTTTTTAGTGTCAGAATTTTTTTGTAATGGCTGGCACCCTTGAACAAGTATAGTACATTAGCCCATTAGCCGCAACAATACCGGAAACTGCTACTCATTTTATCCCTGTACTCATTTTATATACGTTACCCGGTGGGCACCTGTGAACAAAGTCACGGAGGTACGAGTAGCATCGCCCACGCCACACCACCACAAAACCATTTAAAGGGCGGCCCACATACATCCATAATCTGAGGAAAGGACAAGAAGCACAGAGAGAGAAAGTGCATCCATGCCCGAGCCGGGATTCGATCCCAGATCCTCCCCATCCGCAATCATTTACGCTAACTACTAGACAGGTTGGGCGGCAGTGTCAGAAATAAGTCGCTGAAAACGTATTGCAAACAAATAATAGCTATTTTATTTGATAATTCGTATGCAAAATGTTTGGGATATATTCGCTAGTGCTAAGACAATCAATAAAAAAGTAAAAATATGAAATTTTATATTATCATTCAAACTCCAAAAAAGCCCATTTTAATTTCTATTCAATAGATTAATAATTCTACAAACTATCCTTCAGAGATAAAAAAATAAATAAATAAAACCCTTAATTGAAAATTTTTTCCCCCCAAATCGGGTAGATTACGAATTGAAATTTATTTATTTTTTAAATTTTACTGGAAATTTATTTTTGTGAATAATTTTGTAAAAGCAGGAACATAATATTTTCATACGGATTGCAATAACAATGAAGTTGGTTTCATATATGTCAATAATAGCAGGTTCAATTTATGCATATTTTTAAGTGAACTTGTTGATGTGAAATTTTTTTCGAGATCGAATTATTCTCTGCATTCGTCTTGTTCGTTGTTGTTTTGGGGGAAAATATAGCGTATTACATTACTTTCCGTGTATTTATAGTTCTTGAATTGTTTAAGATTCCTAGAATGGTCTTATTGGGAATATAGCTTGGTACAGCTAAGGTAATTCAGAAATTTAATAATTCTTTTTTCAAAAGTAAATACTTCTTCAGAAGATAAAGAAATGTGGTATTGAAATGAATGGGATAATCCGTTACAAAAATAATTTCAAACTTCTCACTATAGAGAAAATTATAAAGTAAAGGTTAGATGATTATCAATTAAATTACACTGGTGTGCAAAACTTAAGCAACATGTGTTTTTTCTGTCATAACTCCACGAGAAATCATCTGAGGGACATGAAATTCAAACATAAAACACATCATTTTGTACTTAAAGAATGACGAAAGCATAGTTACACAAAAATGAATACAATGCATACAGTATGGAATCAAACAAAAATAGGTTTTATTGAACACACAGTATCCCTGCACAAGATAATCTGTCCAAGAGGAACAATAACAAACAGATATTTTTTAGTATGGGATATGTCCTCCCCTTACTGCAATGGTTTCTTCGCACCGTCTCCCCTTACCCAGAACCAGATTGTCCAGCAGTTCTTGTGGTAAGAATGCCGATTCCTCAATCAGCATCAATTTCAGTTGCTGCGTGTTACCCGGGGAATGCAATTGTGTCGTAATGCGTCTCCCCAAAGCATCCCACACATGTTCTATGGGATTTAAATCAGTTTACTGGCCAATTCTGCTGGTGAAAAAACCCGGAACCAGTCAGCAAGCGCCATTGCTCAGCAACTGTGTACAGCAACGGGGCGACAAGTGTCTCGTTTTACTATGGCTAGACGCTTTCACAAAGGTTTCCTATTCGCCCGCCGTACCAAACACTGCATTAAATTGACAGCTCGCCATCTGCGGCACCGTTTAGAGTGGTGCAAAAAGCACAAAAACTGGACATCTGATCAATGGAGTCACGTCCTCTTCACAGATAAGAGTCGTTTCAATGCCACAAGCGATTCTTAACGCCATTTGATTTGGAGAGAGGTTGGGACACGATTTCATTCCAGTAACATAATGGAAAGAGACCGTTATGGTGGTCCTGGAGTTCACTTCTAGGAAGGCAATATGCTGAACAGGCGGACTGATCACCACGTTTTCGACAGAGGTTCTGTAACCGGAGATCACTATTGTCAGGAAGTTATCTTTCCCCATGTGCGTCTGTTCCGAGGTGCCATTGGAGCAGATTACATTTTTATGGATGAAAACGCATGGCCACATGCTGTTTAGCAGCTACTGGAATGTGAAGAGATCAGCCGAATGGATTGGCCAGCGTACTCCCCTGATTTAAATCCCATAGAACATGTGTGAGATGCATTGCGGCACGATTGCATCCCCCGAGGAACACGTAGCAACTGAAACAGATGCTGATTTGACAGGAATGGGCACTCTTACCGCAAGAACTGCTGGACAATCTAGTGCTGAGTATGGGGAAACGGTGCGAAGAAACCATTGCAGTAAGGGGAGGACATATCCCATACTAAAAAATATCTGCTTGTTATTGTTCCTCTTGAACAGATGATCTTGAGAGTTAAATAAAGCCTATTTTTGTTTGATTCCATACTGTATGCATTGTATTCATTTTCGTGCAACTATGCTTTCGTCATCTTTTAAGTACAAAATGGTGTGTCTCATGTCTGAATTTCATGTCCCTCAGATGATTTCTCGCGGAGTTTTGGCAGAAAAACCACCTGTTTCTTTAGTTTTGTACACCAGTGTATTTAAAAAAAAAAATGGAGTTTCACTGCTGAAAAAAGAGAATTATTTATTTACATTTTCAATACCTATTTTTATAATGTTGAAGTATTTACAGCACTGCCAAACGCTTAATTATATATAGAACTTCGTCTTATAGTTAAGATTTGTTAGCTTTGATTAATTTTATTCGAAATTCAAAAAATATCTTAGGTTTCTTGAGTTTTTTTTTTTCGGAAATAGGAGCTTGATATATTTGGTTTCTTTGTAATACCATAATGGATTGAGTAATTGTTATAGAACATACTGTATTAGTTAATATTTCATTTTCTCGATGTCTTAGCTAAGATTAGTCGAGATAAAGGCATGAATCAACAAGGTACTGGAAGTAAGTTTATAACTGATTAAAACAAAAGATCGTGCAAAGTTTCAAATTCGACAAGCCAACATGTTGTTGCTGATGTAATGTGGCTTGAGAAAGCATACTGTGATCGCATTTATTTACCGCAATTGAGTACACATTTCAATAAACCATCACAAGATGCTTCATCATCTTGCCTTGGGTCTCTTGTCTGGCATCCTAGCTCTAAATTGAAAGACCCATATGATGCTGCCATCTGTGAGCCAAGTCATGCTTCCATCCTCATGGGAAGGGGGGTGCTCTGTTTAAAAATGGAAGACGCTCTTTTTGACTTCATTCGCACAATCCCTTACGGGTGGTGTTGGCTTTGCCAAGTGTCATAAGTTACAACCGAAGCTTCATCAGCAAATGTCATTTTTCAAATTTTAAAAGTTAATTTTAATTTTGCAGTTATACATTGTGCATATTAAATATAAACATAAATATCTCATTTTGAAAAGTACAAGAAATTTCTATAAAGAAAAAAAAAGTTTTCCATAAGTTCTCTTCAATATATTTTTCATTAGGAAAATCTTGCTATATTTAAATTTAAAATTACACACATACGTTAAAATTTTTAAATTGTCTTTTGAAAATAGAATTATAAGATATATTATAAGAATATCTACAAAAATATACAAGGAAATAAAATTTACAAAACTTCAATATTACATATTTCTTTTATACAATAGGGAATTTTTTTTTTTAAATTTCATTTTGTTGAATTTAAAAACACAAATTTACAATTTGATTCACAATTTTTCTAAATTCATTTATATATTTATGTTACACATACATTTAAATATATGTATTCATTTAATCATAAATATTAATGGATGAAATAGTAATTTTAAAAAAGAAAAACGTGGTTTATAAGATAGTCATGATAAAAAGAAAAATTTATTGCTAGATTTTGATATTACAATTAATTTTATATCGTAAATTCCATGCTTGTCTATTAAGGACATTTATTTTTTCCAGCGATATAAAAAAATGCAAGGTTAATAACTGTAGAAATATAGACAAAGATTTTAATTTAATAAAAAATATAGAAGATATAGAAGAGTATATTTTTTATTAAATTAAAACTGTAGAAATAGACAAATAAAATTAAAATTGTAATATTAATAAAAAGTTCTTACCGGTTTCTAATAGAATGTTTACTTGTTTTATTAGGAAATGAAAAGGTATGACTTTGTGAAGTAAATTTGGGTGAAACAAAATGAATAAAGTATAAATTTATAAAGTTTTATGTTTCTAAATTTTTTAACTTGTATATTTTAATTGAGTAAAACAAAATATAAAAAGAAAATATCGAAAATACTAAGTTTATAGGAGCAACTTTTATTTTATTATAATTATCAAAGTATATGTAATACAAAACACTAATTTTTAGTGATTCGTATATCAAATTGTTGTAGATTATACAATATGAAGATAGAAAATATTTTCAGGTCTTATTGAATTTTCGTTTTTTAGCAACTGCAACTAAATTAAAAGAAAAATTACTTCAGGCTCTAGTTAATTTCAAACTTTGGTTTTCATCTAATTTTTTCAAAATTAAAAAACTTTGAAATTTTTCTCAATTGAAGCCTTTGTTCTTAAAATCGATTTGATTTCTAATTTTAGATTTCCATCAAATTCCCTTCTCAATTTTAAATGTTTTCAAAAACCATATCCAATGACCACTGGCTCTTTGATCTATTTAGCAATTTCTAATATATCATCAAATTCATTTTCTAACATTTGAAGCATATCTCTATTTCACAGTTGAAGAGAACTAATTCCTTCCTATATATCTTTATAATTATGAATAATTCTATTCTAAGCTTCTATTGGATTATATTTAATTAGTTTCAAATTGATTGCATCCAAATTACTCTAATATTCTTCTCAAGTAATAAGTTTTAAAGGAGTGTGTTATTATCTCAGGTGTAAATAATCTGATACAATGACTGGGACAACAAAGTAATGTTCTCGGTATACATGTATATCTAACATGGTACCCATATAAGAAATACTTTTTAATATGGAAGAACTTAAAATCATGATTGACATGGAACTCTTTTCTATATCAAGGAATGGAGTTATAAGTAAATTAATTTATTGACATTTTGATAAAAAGGAATGATAGTGCAGTATTCCTTACTAATACTGATATTTAAAAACTAAATTCTATTGATGAAAACTAATGTTATGCAATATCGAGTTTTTATAATTTTTTAACTGCTCTATAGTGAAACCTTGTTATGCATGAATATTTGTATTTCAGATACTCTGTGTTAGAGCGAAATTATCAGCATGTATATAGATAATAAATTACCTATATACATGCTAATAAATATAATAAAAAAGTTTGTTATTTTGTGATAAAAAGTGTTTATGAATTTTAATCTCAAAAATATTTTTACAAATTAGAGAAAACTTTCCGAGAAACTAATTATCCCAATTATAATATAATGGATAAATAATTTCATTTAAATAATTATTAATATCAATTAAACTTGTTTTTTTAATGGCAAATAGTTTGTGAGACTTGGAATTGACAAAAGGCATAATCCTATTACCTATATTCAAACTGTAATTGAACATTTTAGCTTTGATGGATATTAAAATTGAAGGCTTAATGCTTAAAGTGTATAAATGTGACCAATTCAATGCCTTACATGTAACTAAGTAAAATTAGTAAACAGTGATTAATTAAGTAAAAGCGCTATTCAAGCACACCAAGATAAAGTAAGTTTGTCATTGAATGTTTCTTTTAGCGAATATTTTGATACCCATGGAAAAATGAGTAGCAATGGCACTTCATCCAGAACTGAAAGATGTAATAAAATAAAGCTATTTAAATGATTTTCCGTATTCATCATTAAAATTGTTTTTGTTTGTATCTCAAACAAAAAAAATCAGCTTTTATGAGTATGTTATTACATCTGTAAACAATTTTCAACTCTGTAACTATAACTCTTTTCTATATTTAATAAATGAACTTATCACTGATTTGGATTCATAATTTCAAAAGACATTGTCAAAAAGCATCAAATGGGATGGCAAAATATTGAAATAATCAAATCATTCTCAATATATGCTGTTAATAGCAGCTATAAGGCAATTGAAATGAATAAAGTTTATTTAAAACTATATACATGAAATGTACAAGCTCCTATGCAGTACTAGCTTCTGTAATATATAACAGCTGAAATCAGGTAGGAAGAATTAAAATTGGAACGGTCACGTTATATTTAATAAAATAAGCATAAGATTTTACTCAACATAACTTGATAAAACATTGCAATTGTTAAAAAATATTTATTTAAAAATAAAAAATAAATACTACACCTATCCCCCGATTTACACAATACTCAGTTTAGACAATTTCACTTTTACACGGTTTTTAAATTTCAAGGCCATCCTCAAGATTTACATCACGAAAATGTGCAAGTTGTATTTTTACCCAAGAATACGACTCCTTTATTGTAGCCGTTTGATCAAGGGATAATTTCGACCTTTAAGGCACAGTACATCAAGCGAACCTTCAGGTAACTCAACGCTTAACTCAATATAAGGAGGTCTATAAAGATTTGATCAAAAACTAAACACAATTGTTAATTACGGATTTCCCTACCAAGGTTCGCCCATCTGAAGTTGTTTCTAATTCATCGAACTTGAATCGCATCAATCACTATCGAATGATGAAAGTGATATCATACCAATCGAGAATAAAAGATTAAGAGTCTACGAAAATGATAACAGTAAATAAATTTCTGGTTAAATTTTTTTAATTTATATTTCTCGTTTCTATATGTAAAATGAATTACATTCATTTATCTTTATATTTTTGTCCGTTTATAAATAGACAGTTATTTTTATGTTTTTAAGATATATTTAATTTTATTTTATATTGAAATAAATGACTGAATTATGCACATTTTAGTTTGTTTTTGATTTACACGGTTTTACGTATAAGAATCCACGATTTCGATTTACATGGTTTTCTAAGAAACCTATCTTCAGTGTAAATGGGGGATAGGTGTACAATGATTTTATGTGTTCATGTGTATAAGTATATGCATATAACATAGTTCTAAAAAATAAAGGCAGATAAGACATTTTTGTATCCCTTATGAATAAACAGGTAATTTAGAATTTTTCATTACTTAAAAGGAATATATCTTAGTATTTAAAATTTCATCATACATAAATTTGAATATAAAAGTGAAAATTTAATTTTATTCTTCAAAGAAATCAACAACTAGATATTGCTTAAGAAGCATTTATTTGAAAAATGAAGTAAAAAAAATAAGCAACTTTTACATAAAAATGTTAGGTTATTACTTTTTACAAGAACTGATAGATTTTAGCAAAAAAATACATATAAAAAATCATTTTATAAAAACATATGTTAGTAAAAACAATCATACTTTTCTTAAAGCAGCTTTGATTAATATAAATTGTAAAATTATAAAACAATTCAATATATAATTTTATAATAACAGAAAAATGTTGTTTTAATTCAATAAGTGAGAAGATTGAAATCAAATTCTTTTAGTGGCACATAAATGAAATCACCAATATAAATTAAACTCCAATATTGAAGAAACTTGCTTATACTTTAATATTCCAAATTAAAAGGATAGTTTGGATCATTTTTCAACCTGTAAAAATATGTAGCAAATATTAAATATACTCCTGATAACAAATTTATGCATACTATAACAGCTATTACATACTAAGAAAGATACAAACGATAAACATATTTAATTTGAAAAATCGTTAAAATATCTATATTAATTCATTTAAAAAATTTTTGTGACCATAAATTGAATAGATTATAATATATTTTTTAATTATTTTCTTATATAGTATTTATTTAAACAAGGTTTCCATTCAAAATATTTTACAGAGAAGCAAAGCAAAAATAGAGATCAAAGAAAAAATTACATTGATCTTCAAAAATGAATTACCACAAATTTTAACTACATATTCAGAAAAAAACTTTATGTACTATGATGAAAATGAATAATCAAATTATTTATTAAAAAAAAAAAAAAAAAGAAAACATTTCACTTAGTTTTTCTTGAGTACCATATCTATATATCAAAAAGAGTAAAATAAACAATTTAGATTATTTTTTGTCAAGAAACGAAACACTAAATGTTAAGTGCAAAATAAATTTTTATGAAGAAATTAACTTTATTTAAAAATACATTTGGATCTTGAGAAATCTTTTCCATAATTTTATTCTAAATTTTACTCATTTTTGAAAAAATACTGATTTGTGACTTATATTTCTGACTTAAATATTTACTTTAAGTTGTATAAGTAAAGCTTTAACAGAATGGAAATATATAAGTCCATTAAAATATTTTTACAATAGAAAAAAAAAGTTATTTTATATAAATTTGTAAAAAAAAAAAAAAAAAAAAAAAAAAAAAAAAAAAAATACACAAATTTTATTTTACCAATTTAAATGACAATAGCGATAGTCTTCTTTGAAGTCATTGATTTCCTTCATTTCATCTTCAGTGAGTTCAAAATCAAATAACTAAATAAAAGTAAAGTTATAAGTCAAATTTTGACCTAAAAGTGCATCATTTTCTAAGAGCATATTAATTGGATAGCATTACTTAGAAAGTACAGTAAATAAAAATGTAGATCATTAACACTATCACATTTGCTCAATAAATTTAAGAAAAATTCTAAAAAATAATCCGATCATTTTAAAATTTGTATAAGTACAACATATGTAAGTGATGAAATTTTCAAAGAAAATGAATATTAATTCAGGTCATTATGTGCATTTCTATTGCACAACTTGTCTAGAATAAAACTAAATGCAGATGATTTAACTTTTTTCATTGTCCTCGATATAACAGGTAATGCCATTGTAAAATTGTTGAAGATCTTAAACCTTAGTAGATGATTTCTAATGAGAACTGGTGTTATATCTATCATGGTTGGCAATAATATGTCTTGTTCAACAATGAATTTCACTCTTCTTTCGGATTAAATGACTATGATTCATGTTTGGAGAAAAACCAGTAAAACCCTGGAGCAAGTGATCACAACCAAACTTTTTCAGAGGCATAGAAAAATTATTCATGATGTACTGGTGTGTAGTGCTACCTATAATGACAGCAATTATCTGCTGTCATAGAAGTATTTCTAGTCATCTTGTATGCAATCTTAAGATTGCAATGATATATTGATTTCATCCTAAAGTAAGTGGAATAATTTACATTGCTAGTTTCCAACAAGATAATGCATTGCTCTATAAGATCACTTGACCTATCACTAACTGAAAATGTTTGGTGAATGATAATTAGATTGACACACCAAAATGTAGTGGATCTGGAGTAACAATTGATGGGTATATAGATGACACAATACATCACAGGATAACATTAGGAATCTTGATAACTTTTTACCTAAATATAAGGAAATATTCCACATCGTGAGAAGCAGTTTCACCAATTACTGATTTGAATATTGAAATGCAACAGCTAACCGATTAGTGCATTATGCCCATGAAATTGTAATCAATATATTACCTATATATGAATTGCATACAGTTCATGAAAAATAATCACCTGTCACTTTCTTCAAGTATTTTTTTCTTTGTTAAGTGAATAAATTATATAAATTTATTCATTGAAAGTCAGTACAGTTGTTTCCAAATTTATTTGATGAAATATGATCAATTATAACATGAGTTGATAATTAAATAATTGGATTAGCCTTGAAAATTAACATTGAAAATTTATTTGTTTCCTTCAAAATATAATCCATCCCAATCAACACATCTTTGGTTCAGAGTTTTAAATTTCGAAGCAATTTAGAATTTATTTTTAATCTAGAAGAAGGCTTCTAGATTAAAAATATGTTTTCTTCAACCCAATTTTCACTTCTGGACAAGGAAGAAGTTGTATTGTGCAATATCTGATTAGCACATTAGTTGTTCAAGCATTAAAATTTGATGCCAAAAACTGTTTCATAGAAAGTGCATTGTGCGCCACAGCATTGTCTTGATGTAAAATCCACATGCTGCTCCACACATTTAGCCTTTCCTTCCAGTTTTTGAGGTGTCTTTTCAATTAAAAAAAAAAAAAAAAAAAAAAAAAAAAAAAAAAAAAAAAAAAAAACGATGAACACGGCCTTCAATTTGTACTTGTTTATACAAGCCTTTTTGGATTTTGGCTACTTCTAGTGCATGGACAGCCATTTAGTTTCAGGGTTGTACTAAAGATCCACATTTTCACTGTCATCCTTACATAAGATGACAAGTTTTCCAATCAGTTTGATGATACAGGATGACCAGAATGTTCATTTTCATCAATATCCTGACCTATTGAAAATTGTTTATGCCATTCAAAAAATTGATTATATAACATATTTTGGTCTTCAACCAATTCCTTTAACAAAATATTCAGTTGGAATTTTTTAAAATTTATGCCCTACTTAATTCGAGCCTTACATGATTACCCACCACTTAACTGAAGCAAGGATGAAATATAAGTTGAACTGAATAGAGGGTATAAAAAACAGGATTCTGCATGGAGGAATTAAGGTCAAGTACATTTCATTCTCACTTCTCAATACCAAGTTTAATGGCTTAGAGGAGGGGTGGCCAAACTTTTGGGATCCGTGGTCTACTCCACATTTAAAAAATCGAAAACAGTCTACCAATTTCATAGATAAGTTAACTTACATATTTATTTTCGGTAATAAGAAAAAATGGTAAATTACGTAATTTTTCTAAAAAAAACTTAATATTAATATTCACAAAATAAAAATTTACTGACGAAAATAACCAAAGTATTCATATATCAAAAAGTGACCATCCTATTCACTTCGTTTAGTTGAAATTTGGCACTGTATATCTGTGACAAATTTATCATATTGTGGTGAGTATGAGCGTATTGCAATACAAAATCACAATTTGTAAATATTTGGAAACTTTTCCCCAGAAATTAATTTCCAAAAATCAGTAACACTAAATATGCTCTGAATTTAAGAAATATATTGCATCTTAATTTAATAATTTCTTCCTCGACCGTGACTGATGTGATATCTATTAAATGTCCTATTTTTTCAAATACGTTGTCCATCAATGTTGAAATTTTGATTGTAACATCATTGTGGCATTTTCATTGTAACAATGTCCATCAATTTTTACATTTTCATTAAATGGAAATATTATAAAATTTCTTTCTTTCAACCTAATTAAGTCAGCGAATTTTCTTTCAAATTCTTCAAACAAAACAAATAAGTGTTAAGCGAAATCTTCAAAGTCTCGGTATGGATTATGGATGCCCTCTTTCTCCATGTTTTTGAAGTTTTTCAATTTATGTTTCCGTAATTGAGATGCATACCTTTTTATAGTTTCTTTGAACGTTTTAATCGCTCTCATCATGTTCGTTTTATGTTTTATATAAATCGTAAACCTTTAATCATAAATCTTTGCACAGTTTGGTTTGGGTTTTAAAGCGTAGATTGCAATAAATTTTTATTTTAAATAATTTATTGATTCTATGTCATAAGTCATAAATTGTTAATATCCGAGGTCATTATCGGTATGGTCGCGAGGACTACCTAAAATGTCTTCGCGGTCTACCAGTCGACGTCTTGGCCACCCTTGGCTTAGAGCATGAACAGTCCCAAAAAATTCAAAAACAATGTTTCAAAAGATTATTCCTTCTTTCTTCAGTGGCACAACAGTCCTGGATGTGCTCTACCTTTCAAGAATTTTCTTCTCTGCCTCTTTACTTTTGGATATGGTCTTCCACAATAATTCACTTTTAAAATAACGAAATTCCCTTCTAAGTAGTCAGCTCATCTAAGATTAAGCCAGAGCCTAACTTTCATTAAAGACTGTATGGCCAAGAATATTTTCAGTGTTGAACATTCTTTGTCCATTCTAATAACATGACCAGCCTATATTTAATTCTTTGAATTTTTACATAGTTGACGATACCAGTTTCTCTGAAGGCGTGATAGAGTTCTAAATTTGAGCATCTGTAGCAAGCTATTACTTTCAAAAATGGCTCTTAGTATCTACAGCTAAAAAAACTCCAAGAGCATTTTCATCTTTTTGAGTCACTGTCTGAGTTTCTGATGTGTATGTTAACATAGGTCTAATTAAACATTTATAAATTAATGATTTAGTCTTTCTTTTAATTTTCTTTTTAGATGCCCCTTTAATCTATAAAAGCATCTGTTGTCAGCATTGATTTGCCTCTGAATTTCAGTTGTGATGTACTATAATTTTAGTGCAATGCATGCATTTAGTTTCTTTCTGATTGACTGTAAGATGCATTTTACCCACATCCTCTACCAAGGTTAAAAAAAAGTCTGTTTCAGATCAGCAGTTTTCTCTTTTGAAAACACTTCAGATAGCAATATTTTCAATAGAGATATTTTCTTTGAGTATTTTTTTTTTTGGCAAATAGTGCCTGAAAAACAATGCTAATTGATCTATTTTTAACTGCTTATAATCAAACTTTTTAGTGTGTTCCCCATGTTTAGGTGTGTTAGATATTCTGGCCCCTAAAAACATATCCATTACCATGTAATGGTGACAGTCGAAATTGGCACCACTGTAAAGTATCATACCTTGTACATCTGTCATGTCTCTAGAATCAATTATAACATGATCAATTCGGTTAAAGATTTCTTAATCAGGAGATATCCATGTCATTTTGTGGATTCCCTTGTGTTAAAATATTGTGGTAAATATAACCATGGTGGGCTTAAAAGCAAAAGGAATGTCTTCGTCTACTGTCATTTGTTATCATGTAGAATATATTTTCCAATGGCTAATCTATATTAAACTTCTCTCCCAATCTTGGCATTAAAGTGGTCAAAAATAACCTTGACATTGTGTTTTGGGTATGAAGTGTAAAGCAAATGCAGGTCCTCATAAAAAAATTTCTTTCTCTTAATCCTTGTCTTCTATGAGTGCATGAACATTGCCAAGGCTGTAATTAAACAGTTCCTCTCAGTCTAATTTTACACAATTTTAAGGAATTCAACACAAAGTCCATGATGAGGTTTTAATTTACTTAAAACAAAGCCAGTTCCAAAAACATGCTTTTTCTTTTCAATAAAATTTGGTGTTGTTTCTATTTTTAATAATTCCTATGTTAATCCATTTCATTGTTTGCAGAGCTACTACATTAAACCTGTAACTATCCAATTGTTCTTGTCAAGAACTGATATAAAAAAAATAATGAAGATAATGATTGTTGAATTGCTTAAAATGCTAAGTACTAATTCACCTGCATAACTGAATTGATATTGTACTAAGTTTTTAAATTTCAAATCATTATATATAGATGCAGGTTTATGCTTTGATACATTTTTGATTAAAAATAAAAAAGATTTAATTATAAAAAACTTTGCTGATGGTTGTTAATTATAATTGTATGGCTTAGTTTACCTAAAATATATAAATTAAATGTCACCCATATTTCCTTGGAATGCGTTTAATAGAAGAAAGTACATTGATTTTTAAATATTAATGTTTAGTACAAAGAAAAATGGCCATCAATAGCTGTAGCTTGATTGGCAGAACATTTAGATCCATCTACTCATGTATTGAACCTAAGCTATGGCATTTTTAAAAATGACTGGAATTTTTAATAAAAAATGTTTTACTCATCAATAATGATTCTATATCTCTTTATATTTAAAAATATGTTTCTTGAACCTTCTCTGCATATGTATATACATATATAAAGCTGAGGTCCCATCAGCAGTGTTCTAGTTCTTAGTTTTGTATATAGCAATATGTTTCACTCTAGTACCTTAATAAATAGATTTCTATGGCTATGTATGATTCAATATCTAGAGTGAAGGGATATAAGAACATTTTGTTTAATCGATTTCTTTATATATATATATATATATATATATATATATATATATATATATATATATATATATATATATATATAATCTGTTAAACAAAATATAATATTAATGAAAGGAAACAAAAAATAAATGTTTATTGTAAATCTACATCAAAATTTTAAGCCTGATAGAAAATAAAATAATTTAAATGAAATAAAGAATTAAATACAAGAAAAATTTTCATTATCAACATAGTCAATTAGAAAGTATTTTTCAGATTAGGAATTCACTTAAAAATCAGTTTTCTTCTTAGTAAAGTTAAAGTGGAATTATTGTCAATAAAATACATATAAATTAATAGTAACAATTTAAAAAATAAACTATATAAAAATATCTTTCATTAAAATAGCTTCCTTTTAATGTGGGAATTTGATAATTTATTATTTTTTTACCCTTTAATCTTGAATTTACTAATTAACTCTACAAAATTATAAGAGCAGATTATATAAATAGGTAACTAAGATTTATTTAAAAACAAATAAATTCGATGTCATACAAATTGCCAACCAGAGAAAGGAAAACTTAATAAAATAGATGTTGTCAAAAAGCACAACATAATTTATCTTTATTTAACTTAAAATACTTCAACACTTTTCTTTGTTAAAAGCAAAAACAATTATAAAAGTTCCAACTTATTGCAGAGTTAATGACAAAATCAAGATTTAAGTCAAGATTATTAACCCTGAAATTCGGTTGGTTGGTTGGTTTTAATGGCACAAGTTCCAAGTAAGGACAAACTGTGTCAGATATCAGTTGGAAATTTTATCCTTTTCTTTAACTCATTAAAAACTTAAAATTAACTGTGAAATAAAACGTTTTGTTTAAACGATATGCATATTTATAGAAATTTAAAATTTGTGATTAAAATATTTTTAAAAGTAGATAAAATTAATAAAATTTGTAGTTTTTAAAAACTCAAATAGATTGCAATGGGGTGGTTCCCCTAGCGAGTCTTGTAATGTTAAAATATTACTGTTAAAAAAATATGAAGAGATGATTAAAATCTGGACAAACAATTAAAATATATGTACTGTATATATGGTTCATCACACATTTCACACCAAGGATTTAAATTCCCCAAGAATAGATAATTGTGAGGAAATGCGTGTGACCAATATGAAGGCGAATCAGCCTGACATCTGTTTTGTTCAAGTAAAACAGATAATGGAATGATAAATGAAAAAATGGAATAGTGTTTGTTGCTGATTTGCATGTTTCAAGATTCCTGCTAAAGAGAATTTATAAAATGTTTTACTCCTTTTCTCACATCTAGAAAAGTAGGACTATATGAATCAGAGTTGGACACTAGCAAAGATTTTGGTCACTAGGTGATATTGGAAATATCCACTGATGAGGAATGCACAGCAGCTCTAGTTTTTAAAAATGGGAATGAAATAATCCTGATAAATACCATTGGTTGCTTTTACTTTCCTCCAAAATTGTTTACCAGATGACGATGAGGTAATTGAAGATGCATAACTATTCCAAGATTCTCTTTGACTCTGGCGCCTTAATCTATGAGCTTCTGTTTTGGCTTTTTTAAAAGCAATATGGTTCTCTGCAGTTGGGTATTTTTGGAAAATATTCTATTGCTTTCTTTGTTTCCTGCAAGATAGTCCGCACTCTTCATTCCACCATGATCTTGTATGTTTATGTGGGTTAGAGGAACTTTTAGGGATAGCAACATCCACAACTTGAATTATTGTTTCAGTGACATATTTAACGGCATTATTAATTGCATCTCTTATTACTTGTTTCCGTAATCATAGCTAATTGCGTGAAAAGAATACAATCAGCTGGACTGTATGTGTAATTAGGTGCTCTATGGGATATATTACCTCCAGTCTAGCTTGCGATAAGAGGAAAATGATCACTGTTGAAAAGATCATTTCCTACAGTGAAATTCAGCAATGGCAGAAGTGATGGAGAACAAATAGCTAAGTCAAGAGAATAAAATGTCCTTGTAGGTTTGTGGAAACCGTCTTTCCATCGGTATTTAGCAGACAGAGAGAGTTACTAAAAATGAATTGCTCTATCTGAAGACTGCAAGAAATCATATCATCACTAACCCACACAGGACAATGGCCATTAAAATTGCCGAACAATAAAAAAGAGTGGGGAGTTGATCAACTAAGTCATTTAGTTCCTCTGCTTGGATGATTTAATTTGATGATAAATAAAGGCTACATACTGTGATATGATAAGACATGTGGTATAAATTTGGATAGCCACAGCCTGCAGTGCAAGTGTGCAGTTGATATGCTGTGCTAGGGCATCTGTTTGATGAGAATATACAAACTCCTTAGCATGCAGCAGCATTAACATCATTATCTTTTCTATAGCATTTAAATCCATGTACTTTAGAGCTAATAGTGGATTTCAGAAAGGTTTCCTGGAGAGCCACACATATAGGATTATAGTAAGATATGATGGATTTGACATAATCATTTACAAGCTGGAAACTACGACAATTCCATGAAATAAAAGAGGTCATTAATAGAATATAAACTAACCATTATCACTGGTACTTAAAGTCATCTCAGATGAATCTAAATTGAAATCACCCGAGGGATACAGTTTCACAATGTCTGCATCCAAAGCAAGAAGGGCTTTCTTTGAAATTAAGGAAGACATCCTATGGCCTTATTATAGAGTTTTAATTTTCTAGCTTTCAAGGCTTTTGATTTTGTTAACATTCTGGTAAGAGCAGGTTTAAGCTGGGTTGTGTTTGTAATCTTTTGAGGGCAAACAAACTGAAGGACAGGAGCCTCCTTCTGTTTGCGTGCTATAAGATTGAGTGACCTTTTTAGCTGCGTAATTCCTGAAGATGTAGAAATCGTAATTTGATACATAAATATTGTACCTTGCAGTGAAGCAGAGTGTGAGCACGGCTTCAGTAATATGAATATTATTTCAAATGAACAAAGAAATAGAATATTAATTGAAAATCTAGCAAATCTCTTTTTTGTAAAAATGAATGACCCACCACACCAATTATTTAATCCAGATAATTATGTAAAAATTTGGTTAAGGTCTCATTGTTCAGCGGATGACAACAAAACAAGGAAAATTCAACCATAAGATCCTGAACATAATCCTATTTGAAATATTTTATGAAAACCATTAGTGTTTTCATGCATTGTTAATAATATTTATGCAATATTGTTTGAGTATCTACTATGCGTATTTTATATTTCGTTAACCAATTTTTATTAAACGTTCCTATTATTGTAATAAACATATGCATATATATATATATATATATATATATATATATATACACATTTCATGATGATTTTCATTTCCTTTCTTTTTTATGGCATATACAAGGGCGATCCTGGCGACAGGTGAAAATTGGGGGAAATCCCCCCCCCATCGTTACATTTGGGACATGAGACGGCACAGAGCCGCCCCCTACCCAGGATCGGCCCTGTCTATATAATTATATATACGCGTTCCGGTAAAAAAAATTAGCACACCACTGCACTTTAGCAACAAGCTTAGTTTTATTGAGCCATCAGGATTCCTTTGTTTAAAATTCTATTTGCATGTATATAATAGCTTTAGTATCTTATAGCAATTTTACATAGTCAATGTTTTATTTTCAGGTAATGTGTGATGTTATTTCAGAATCAACAGCTTTTTTTCAATGTGTACTGTTTGCTATTTATTGGTTCTTCATAAGTTTCATGATCATTATATTCAAAATCAACAATAAAAGTCTGAGCAATCATAATATATTCACCAAAATGCTTCGGATGTTTCAATTCACTTCTATTTCTTTAACTTCTTAGTTGAATACTATCTTGGTTAATATCTTCTGTTTCTCCACATATGCAAAATCTTTCTCTGATTTATTATCTTTAAATTTTTCTTTATTCTTAGATTCACAAACTGATCTTGGTCTATTTAAGTCATTAATAGCAAATTGTATTTGGTTTGGTTTGTATTTCACTCAATGGTAATTTTTTGCACACGAGAGCTAATTAGACTGTGACCTATGGTTTAAAATAGATTCCGAATCACTACAAACATTAATGCCCAAGATGGGATTTCAATCCATGAACTGTTGAACTGAAGGCAAGAGTGCTAACCATTCAGTTGCGAACCACAGCTACTGCTACTTTTGGTGGAGTCTAGTGGTTTTTTACTTTTTTTCTTTTAGTGGACCCACAGATACGAGAACAACAAACTTTATAATTTAGTTTTCTTTTCCTTTGCTTAAGAATGAATATAGCAAGTTGATCCAATCATACAAACATTTCTAATCAGTCTCAAGTTCACGATTTTTATTTTTAAAGGAAACTTTTCTAGTTCTATTGGGAATATATATTGGAACATTAACACATTCAGCCCACAATGCAAGACTAAAATCATATTCAGTATTTAAATTTGACAAGTTCTAGCCATTTCTATTATTTGATATTCTTGTTCACTTCTACATAAAACGATTATTTTACAATGGATTCCATCACACTGTGATATCCCAGGCAATGAAAAAGCAGATGAGTTGGCCAAGAAAGGTTGTTAACTTAATCAAGCTCCATACAATCTGGTTGGCTATAAGTCAGTCTCAACAAAAATTAATCAAATATTTAAGACGGTTCACATGTCATCACTAAAAGATTGAACAAAAGAAAAACCATGGAGAAATACCATTCTTGAACTAACCGACTTTCCAAGAGGTAATGTAGTGGCTGGCTTCCGAATGGCATCTGAACATGACTATTTATATGCCCACCTTCTTTGTAATTTGGTGGATAGTCCTACCTGCCCCCTTTTGACGTTGTGGTGCGATTATGTAAGCTAACCATATCCCCATTTGCTGTGTTCTAACTAAGCACTGTATCTACTCGAGATACTGGGAGACTAGACTCTTTGAACAGTTGGCCTACCTGATTTTATGTTTTTAGTGCTTTTAATGTTTTAAGTATTTTTAATTTGTTTTCGTGTTTCCTTGATCTATGTACAGCATAAGGATAAAATCTGTAATAGCTTGCTGCATTGGAAATAAAAAAAAAAAAAAAAAATTCTATTTTGCTTTGGGGTATAAAGTGCTATCAAGCTTGAACTATACAATTTAAATAACATAAGATTTTTGTCAAAGGAAGGAAACAATACTTATAAGCAAAGATCCTTGAAGACAACAAATTTAAATTATTTTAATTAATATTTTTTAAAATATGATCATGAAAACTGTCATTTTATTTTTACCCAATATTGGCAGAGAGAATAAATTCCAAGTTGCAATACTTTAAAACAAGTAAATATTTCTGAAAATTTAAAAACTAGACCTGTTTATTAGATTCAATCAAATAATATTTTTACTAAGACTATAGAATCAAACATGGAGAAAGTACAAAATTATTTGCACATAACATAAGCTTTATTTTACATATTTTGTGTGCTTCAGATTAATATTTTAACATTACACATTTCTCTTAATTCTATGAATAAAAACATCAAAGAATTGTCAAATTGCATTGACAATAAATTAAATAAAATGGCCCTTTGTCTTTTTACAGATTTCTTAGAAAGTTTTGAAATACTGCTTATGTTTCATAAAATAAATAACAGGTAGTACCAAGACATGCCTGAGTTATTTAAGCTATAATCAGCTTTGTCCAATTACAGTCTCAAAAACAAATTTGGTTCCTGTTAAAGATATTACATTTGAATCATAGTAAAGATATTACATTTAACATCATTTCGCGATTTGTCTTGACGTGAGCTGTTTCATTTTGAAAATATTCAAATTCATATATTGTCATATGGAAAACTTTTAAGTTACACAGCAGATTTTAAATTAAAAGCTATAGTGAAAGCAAATAAAAAATGGCGAAAAACATGTTAATGCAATGTGAATAACAAACAAAAACGCGCGGTATAAAAGAAAAATATATAAAATATGCAATTTGTAAATAATCCATTTCTTTCATTTAAATATTAACAAAGCAAATATATATTTTTTAAATATGTTTAACATTGTTTTAAAAGTTATTAGAACTAAACATCGGAAAGTTTTACAAGAATGTTCTCGAAATTATCGCTCTTGATCGATTTAGCCCTTCCATCTCAAATTTATCGTACTTTGCGATGAGGTGGATCCAGACAGATCTTTTTCATAATAAATGTTTTTTTTTCTGCACATTTTATTACATTTTTAATTATACTGTGCATTTTTTTATTTTACATGACAATCATATTATCAGCAGTACATATTTTAGACTATTTGTCGAAAAAATTGTCGTGGATTATATATAGAAAAATACAGTAATTACACTGAGGCTGATGTCTTTATAATAACATGGTAAAAATTAATATATTATGCAATTAATTTTGGATTTTATTTACTTTAATATTTTTAAGAAAAAGCAATTCAGTTTGATGAAATTATATCAAAAGTTCATCATGTGGTAATTACTTGATAATTACGTTAATAAATTCTCTGAAATTATAAAAATCAAATTGAATAAAAATTCACTAAATTTCTGTTACCAGAATTAATTGTTTTATAATACTGATCGATAAGTTTATGTATTAAATATTTTAAATACCTGAATATTATCATATATTCTTGATTCAGTCACACTCTTTGGAATAACAACAATCCCTCGTTGAACATTAAATCTCAAAACAATCTAAAATAAAATGCAAATGAAATCAGAAAACATTAGAAACTAACTATAATACAAATTATTAAAAGCTTTATCTACATACACAATTTTTAAAAAGCTTAATAGTTTCAGAAAAATAAAATCTAAACATAATAAAGGTTAATATATTTATAAAGTTATATGATGTAAGGAACAAATAAAGTTATGTCACAAGAGGCTTTATAAAATTAAATATTAATTTGGGATATTTTTAGTTAAGTTTAAGAAATTTATACAAGATTAATAAGAAATAAAAATGTCATACATCAATGTAACAAAATCACAAACTTTCAATAAAAGAAAAATTGAAATTATAAGCTAAATTAAATAGTTAACAATAAATTGTGATTCAAGACATTGTACCTGTGCTGGACTTTTATCATGCTTCTTAGCAATTGCAATAATTCTATGATCAGTCAACAAACTAGGTTCCCCTTCCTTATTCCTACATAAAATTTATCATTGTAACTTAATCTGTTAGCATAAAAATGATAAAATTTTAAAAAAATACAATGTTTAATTAAATATTGTAACAAATAAATTAAAGATTTATTTTTTTTGAAAATGCTTGATTTATTAGTAACTTTTTCTACATTTTAAATATAAAATGCTTAAGTATTTAAAACTAAACAAAATTAAACAACTGTAGGGAGTACTACCTAATACTTGATAAATTCTAAGATAGAATGTTTTAAGCACAATGGCAGCGAAGTGTTTACTAAATTTATATAAGCTACTAATTGAGAAAAACCTATTAAATGTTTATAAATATTTAATAGCAATAAAAAATTTCCAGTTACAATAATTTTCGATAAAAAGCTCATTTACAACAAAACCATGCATAATAAAATTAGCACATAAAACCAACAATAGAAAAATAATTTTGATGAAATTCTGCAATTTGAATTATCAATCCATATACATGTAACTTTTTTAAAAATATATTTCTGATTTGATGTAGATGTAAATTATAATAGTTTGATATCTTTTATATAGATGTTATACCAAATCACGATTTTATAAAATATTATATTGTTTAGTATATTCATTTGTGATCTGGATAAATCAGACAAAAAAAGAATTATGCTGATAAGTAATAAAAATCAAATTCAATAAAAATATACACATTTTGAGAAAATTTTAACAGCAGAAAATAAAATCATGTATCAGCTCAGCATTTTGCAATATGATTTAACTCCTGAAACTGATTTAAACTTTTTTTTATTCAGTAAGTTAGAACTAATGTATTGCTGTAAAATAAAAAAAGTTCTTAAATATACATTTATGATTTTTTTCTTGTTCATAGTTAGCACTTGAGATGAATGATATTTTCAATCTATCAATGCTTTATTGCATATAAAATATCAGAAACAATATTCATGATTACCAAGGTCTATCAGGAGAACCAAGTGGACTGTAAGCAGTTACAGTAATACCATGAGTTTTACAAAACTCAATAAGCTTGTTTTGATTCAAATATGGATGACATTCCACCTAAAAAAGATGTTTTATTAAATAAACTCTGGTTTATAACACACACACACAAGCTTAGGAACATAAATTATAATATTTATAAAACTAATATAATTTCTGAGATAATAAAGTCATTCTTTAACTGATAGAACTCCCAATTAAATAAATGCATTATCAAATTTATTTACTAATATTTTACTTTTCAAAATAAACCCTTTTTAAAATTATTACATATACTACATGATACAAGCACTAGGCAAGAATCTATTTGGGTATTTTGTAATAAAAATGAGTTGATATTGCTGAATACATCACAGAAAAAAAAAAAAGTTAATTTCATCAAACAGATTTTGTGTCAATTTTTTTGGGTAATTAGAGTGATTAACTCTCAAATGTAATTTTCTTAAAAATTATGATTTTGAAGTTGATTAAATAATTAAAACATACAAAATGATTAAAGTTAAACTGATGGTACTTAGATTATTAAAAAAATTTAATAATCATGCATGTAAATTTATTTAAATCCATGATGCAAGAGTTTCAAGAAACTGTCTGTTTAGATTTGAGAAAGGAAAAAGACAAGATATAACTGAGACTGATTGTCGAAGGAATTTCAAATGCTAGTGTAACTGGTCATTCAAGAGCATGAATTCTACAAATTTTATACCTTCATGCAAAATTCCGTACAAGATGCATTTTATGCAACACCTAGAACTCAAGATCAATTTGCAAGCTTAAATTTGACTTTTATTTTCTAGCAGGGATATAAGTGAAAGCCCACCTACTATTGCAAATTTCATGAACAGATAAGGCTCATTTTTATTTTAATGACTATGAACACAGAATGGAAACAAATGGTGTTTCACTAATTCTCCCATTGTGAAACAACTGTTGAATTTCTTATGTATTGCAATTTGATTTGAAATTACCTTGAATTTCCTTTTGGATCTTTTCTTTTTAGGGAAGTTATAGTGAATAATATTGGTCACGAGTGAGAAATATAGCAGAATCTTTAAACCTCATGTTATTCCACAGTTGTGAAAAAGAGGTTGTTTGGATATCATAGTATTAATATAAGAATGAGCTCAGCTCAATAATAATAATTATTATTATATATATATAAAGATTAATTCAAACAAAAATTTTAAAATTAAAATACATTTATTTTTACACTGGTTTAGTGATATCAACAGGCCTAAACTTTCTGGGCTGTGGTGTTTTCTCAATTTACATTTAAATAAAAAAGAATGTTTCTGTAAAATTTCATAACTGCATTAAAAATATATTTTTCATTTAATTTTATATTAATAAGAATGAAAACATTGAAATAAAATATTTACATGCTTTTTCTGTAAGATTTTTTTAAAAATCAAATTGTTTATTACTGATTTAATTTTGTTGTTTCATTGTTAACATAAATACTTTTAAATAAATAAAATTTGAAAACATTTTTAGTCAATTATATACAATTTATTTAAAAATGATTCTCAAAAAAATAAAATATTCAAGATTTTTTAAGGAAAATAGACTAAATACTAAATAAAGAGAAAATTTTTGTCCAAGTAAAACTAGAAGAAAATTTAAAATATTCATAAACTAAGTGTGAACTCTTAATATTTCCTTGAATTCATTATAAAGAATGATTTATTACATTTTAGAAGATGTTATAAATATTTGACATTGTACAAGATTAAAAAGAAAACAAGCATTACTTGTAATACAACTGGTTTGATTTTACATATGCTGAGAATTTTTTTAATTTGTTCACTGTTAAAATTTGATAGTCCAATTGATTTTACAAGACCCTTTTCATACAATTCTTCCATACCCTGAAATTAAAAGATAAATGATTATGCATTAAAAAAATTTCATATTATTTTACAAATTACATAAAATATAACTTGTTTTATTTTAAAAATTTTTGAATTGCATAATATTTTGATTTTTAATATGATTTGAACATTTTTAAGCTATTAAAATAAAAAAGTGCACAGAAAATTTAAATTCTGAGCCATGCAGCACATTTTCAGTTTTCATACTTTAATAAATTTTTTAATCCAATTTATTAATCTTATTACCCTTTTTTATAAACTAATCAGTAAAAATTTTTTTATATAGGATTTTATTAAATTGCAGCAATTTTAATAATTAACATAAATAAAAATTGTTACTTCTATAAGCTGATTTTACATAATATGAATTGATTTAAATAATGCTACAATAATTTAAATACAAATGAGCATTTGGTAAACAAATAATTGAGTAATAATTGAGAAATATTTGAGTGCAGAGAAAACAGAGGTGTACGTCCCCATAACTGTACCTCATTCATACTTAAAAAAAATTTTCTGCTGTAGAGTATTTTTTCATAGAAAAACATTTCTGACTACTACAAAAAACAATTCTTTAGTCAATACTTTATTTAAAATACAAACAACTTTTATAACTTATACATTCTATTAATGATCAGTTATACTAGGCAATCAGTCTTAAAGAACACTGAAAATATTTATATATGCTAAATTTTCCTTTGGAGTTAAGATAGATGACTAGGAGAATATTAAGAAGTAAAGATGAGGATTCAGATTTTGAATTTGTGACAATTAATAACTTTGTTATTGTAAAAACAATCAGTAAAACAGTTTTATCAGAAGAAAGTTGAGTAATATACATTTCTAATATTGACCAAAAACAACAAATTACAGAAGGATGCTATATTTTAAAGATTTGTAAGCCTTTGGGTATTTAATATTTTGTTTGATAGTAAATAAAATGAGACATTTATGTAATGTTAAAAGTATTTTACATTGCATAAAAAAAATATCAAGATTTATTTAACATATTTAAAAATGCAAAGCATTATATTAAATATGCAAACTTATTCACTAAATAAATAAAAAATAAAGATAACTGTTTACTTTAAGATTTAAAAAAAAATAAAGTTAAATTTTTTATTCTTAAGAGAAATTTCTAAAGAATAAGAATTTAACTTGATAGTTATGTTGACATCTTCTGCATAAAATCTAAAGAAAAATTAGCTTAGCATTTTTAAAAAAACTGGTACTTTTAGACTTTATTCCAGTAACTCATCATAAATTGCTGGCCAGAACAACATAACTAATGAAAACTGAACAAATTTCACAGCAGTATGAAAAATATTAATAGAAAAAAACAAATACTATTGAGAAAACTTTTTCTAAATCACTTTTCAACATACAAATATTTGAATTATCAAATAAAGATAAAAAAAATATTTTATTTAAAAATTCATTGGTATACAACATGAATTAATGCATAAAGAATTGAATTCCTTAATTGAGTATATCTTTAGCATTGAGTATTCTTATTGAGTATATCTTTAGCATCATGTAAAAAAATATTTTAGGTAATCAATATTTTAAAAATTTAAAATATGCTTAAGTTATGAAAATTCATTCCTCAATACATCAACATTTCTTTTTTAATAATTAAGTTAATTTTTTTCTTCAAGCATTTAAACAAATCATCATTAAAAACATTTGATATAATGTACACCAAAATACAAAAATAATTCATAAACAAATTAAAATTATTCAGAAGTTATATATATATATATATATATATATATAATACACATTTATTTCAAATTCAAATTATTGAATATTTGAATTGCAAATATGTTTATGCATAGTGTTGTAATGGAATGATGTTAAGCAACATGCATAAAAATATAAATAAAAAGCTTGCAAAACTGGGTTTTGCATATAAATGTTTATAATAATTATACATTAAGGTAATATACCAATCTTATACATATGTTCATTGAAAATATTTGAACTAAGATTTAAAAAAATGTATTAATGGATATAATACATGTAATCTAAAATTGTACAAAAGTTTCTTTTAAAATTAATTTTAATTATACATGCAGCTAATATATTTTCAATGTTTTGTTTAAAAAAAAATTAGAATAAAGAGCATTTCTAATTTCATAAATACAATTTTTAATGAAATATTAGTAGGAAATTTACCCTCCAAGTTTCTGTGAAATCTATGTTTTCTGTCAACATTTTACCATTCTCATCTTTTGGGAAAAGTTCTTCACCTTCCTACAAAATATCAAAGCATTGAAAAGAAAGAAAAACTTTGAATAACTTTTGTAATAAACATTATAGCAATTATTCTAGAGCAAGATTAAAAAACTCATTGCCTACAAATCATGTTTAGAACAAAAACAAGTATTTTTGTTGTCCAGTTACAAAATAAATGCAACAAAGGAAAATAAAAAAGAGATTGATAAAGATTTAATTAAAGTATTATTTAGTAAAAGCTTTGAATATTTAATGTATGATTTTAATATAAATTAAAAATATTAAATATATTTTAATATACATTAATATATTGCCAATAAAATAAATACTGCTAATAACGATATGCAGCTTTTAGTTAACTTTTTTCTTCCAATATGCAGTAGATTTTACTTATAAGTCAATTAAAAGAATTCCAAAATAACTATTGGGAATCTACAAAATAAATTTTCATTTTTGCTACTCTGCCTCACAAGTATATATCAAAGAATTGCAGGTCTTAATATTTGTTTTAAATAATTCTAAGTATAATTAATATATAAAATGCTCATTACACTTAATTTTATATCTAAACAAAATTAAAATTCAACCAAAATATTCATAACGGTTGTTAAAAAAATAACCAAATAAATTCAACATTAGATATGGTAAAAAGTTACATTGTTTTTATCATGTTAATAGCAACAATTCTATACATCAAATAAAGAAAAATACAATATAGATAACAAAGTGAAATCTAGAGTTTTCTCAAATAGTTCCAGTTTAAGCAGAAACCTTAGGTTAAAATCCTTTAAAAAAACATGCAGAAATTGTTTACAATAAATGCAAGATTATTAGAAATAAAAATAAATTACCTGAAATACTTTTTAATTGTTTAAGAAATTGATTTTTGAAATTTGCAAAAAACTTTGTTTCTTTATTTTTTAAAATCTTATTTGATTATGCTCTTATATATATTATTATATTAATCTTATTACATATGCTCTAATTGTAATTAATGTAATAAAGATAAAAAATATTTTTGAAGATATGACTTTCTTAAATAGTAATTAAGCATTTTATTAAGTCCAATTCGTTAAATAGAACTATTAAACTTATTAAACAATATGCAAATCAAGATTTTCCATAATTTAATTTCTGTTCTTAAACTGGTTTTTTTTCCTGGCTTCCTAAACTTGAAAATCAACTGTACTATTGAAAATATAACTAATATAATGTTAAGAACTAAAAATGTAGAAAAGTAAGGGATGGGCTTTCATTTAATCGAATTTCATTAAAAGAATTGAAATTTAGAGAAAAAATTGCTTTTTCATAAGAATAAATAATTAAATCTTATGATTGAAAAGGTCTCTAAAATTTTCAATTTAAGCAAATCAATTTATTTTTTCAATTAAAAAAATTGAAAATGGGGGAAAAAAATCACTTAAAATTTAGAGATTTCATATAATATGTAAAATTTAATAAGAAATTACTGAAAGAGATATGTTAAAATTTAATAAAATACTATAATGCATTTTCTTTAAATATCATATCAGTATAAAAAACAAATGAAATCTTAATATCTTATGTTAATGCTTAAATTTAGGAAACACAAATACAATGAAAATTACTTACCAAATAAGATATAGGCCAATGAATAAGATATAAATCAAGATAATCTAATCCCAAATATTCTAAGGATTTTTTACAGCATTCAAAAACTTTTTCTTTTCTGTGGTAAGTATTCCAGAGCTATAGAAATAATATTCAGGTATAATTATAAAAAAATAGCTATTATATTTAGAGATAAAATAATGTTGGTATAAGCATCAGAAATGAAATTTAACATATTTAAAGCATAATTTACATCAAGATGAACGAATATTACTTTTTTGTCAGCTATTAAGTTAAAAATTTACTCTATTAATTACTTAATGTTAACCATACTTGAAAATGTATCATTTCACTAAAAGATTTAAATAAATTAAATATATTAACTTATTTTATGCCACAAAACATAAATATTGGCAAATTTAAATCTTAATTAACATTTAAGATAAATTAAAGAAATTTGAGGAGTATGAGAAAGATAAAAAAATGAAGAAAATATTAGAGGAAAAAAAAAAAACTGAATAAAATGAGAAAAAGGAAATTTGATATAAATATATGCTAACTTCATTTCACGCAACTTCTAAAAAATTCTATTAAAATACATTATTTTTTTAGGTTTTTAAATAATGAAGCAAGTGAATATTAAAACTTCTTTAATGCTTTAAAACTATGTAGCAATGTAAGCTCAGCAAAACATTGTTATACTATTTTTCCTGTTTTAAAATCATTAATCTAAATTGCTGTTTCAAAATTCTTATTTAAAATAAACAGGAATAAAAATTTACATCAGATAGAGTAAATAAAAACTTAGAAGTAATTAAAGATTGTGAAATCTAAGGTTAAAATCTTACATGTTGTAATTTTTATTACTTAGCTGGAAATTTAAATGTATGCTTATTTTTTTACAAAGCAATTTAAATATTTAATCTTGTATAAATCAAGAGATTTTATGAAATTATAAACAGAATAATAACCTCTAATTCTTACTTTAGTAAATGAAATTAATAATGAAAAATAAAACTTTAAATTTTGTAATAAAAATGTACTAAAACAGTTAATTTTTAAAGTTATACAACAGGAAATTAAACACATATATTATATCACAAACATACTACATTTAACAATTATACTTTCATTATAAAATTCTTAGATACTACTTAAAATTAATTTAAATCAAACTGATACAAAATTCTCTTTAATAATTTTATATAATCGATAAATATAAAAATTGCAGGTTAAAATTTCAATAAAATATTACATTCTCATATTTTACAGTAAGGGAACATTGAAATTTTTAATATTTCAACTACCATAGGAATTTAATTTTTTTCCAATAAGTATTTTACAATTATTCAATAGAAAAGAAATTAAATAAAATAGGCTGTGATCTTCAATGGAAAAAAATTTTTCTCAAAATGATAGAATACTATGTAGAAATATCTTACTTTACTAGTTACAAAAATATCCTCCCTTTTGATTGTTTTATCAGCCATTTTTTCTTTGAGTGCTTTTCCAACTTCAGTTTCATTCTGGTAAGCGAGAGCACAGTCAATGTGTTTATATCCATAAATAATTGCTAATTTTACAGCTTCATATACTTCACCATGTTTGGACTAAAAAATAATAAACGATTAAAATTATTTTTTCCAACATTAAGTAAATTAATTTTTCAAGTATCAAAAATTAATTCTTACTTTCCAAGTTCCTAACCCAACAATAGGCATAACTTTGCCATTGCTTAGTACTACGCGTTGTGGTTCTGGTAATCTGAAAATGAAACAAATTTCTAAAAAAACATTAGAATGAAATATTTATTTGAAATTGAATCCCCTTGGAAAATTTATGGGTAAACATATCTTGAACATATTTCTCCTACATTAAATTAATCCTATATATCTATTTTTTTGCTTGTCTCTCCTCCTTTTTTCTTTACTGTTACTAGTGTAAAAAAAAATACATAATATAAAAACTTAATTTATGTTAACATATTAAATAGCAAATGTTAAGCTTTTATTTATTTAAATTTAATATAATGGCTTATTCATGTGAAATAAATGAAAAATAAAAACAATCTTGAAAACTAAGTTTTAAAGCATGACATTAAAAGAAGAGGCAATTTATGATGCATTTTCGCAATGCAATGCGAATTAAAAAATGAATATATTTTTAAGCATTTTGGAATTAAACTATATTCTACATTATATTAAACATAGAATGCAAATGTGGAGGTAGAAGTACCACACAGTAAATTATTTATATTTTATAATATTTTTAAAACATCACATGCTTATGCAATTTATTTAGCAATAGAAGTCCAGAAAAAGTTTGTTATTGAAATTATTTACATTTAACTAATTAAAAAATTAAGCAGATATAATATCTCACTGAAAATACTTTTGTAATATGATCTTGAAAGATTATAACATGCAATTTTTATCTGGAAACAGATTTAAAAATATTAGTAAACAGTTATAATTATTTATATTTTGTTGAAGAAAAGTATTTTGGTCCAAAAAGCATTTGTAGTATACAAAATTAATTCTTAAGTTTAAAGTGGTTTAAGTTTATTCGCAATATAAAATGTATGTTTCTTTCAAATTATATGAATTAGTAAAGTTACTGACTAAAGCATATCAGGCAGGAAAAAGATACAAATGAAATTTAAATGTAAACCACATAATTTTTTTTTTTTTTTTTTTTTTTTTTAACTCAAACTTATATAAATAATATGATAAAATAATCTGAAGATCATTTTGTTAAGTCATTATAAGAAGAGTCTTCTAAAGACCAAATTTAAGATAACTATTGTTGAAAAAGATAAATAATCATAATCATGGCAATCAAAATTTGCTTCATCAAGGTTGATAAAAATGAGACAATCTCAAACTTTCATAAATTCATTTCATAATAGCACATTCAACATAAAATAATACTTTAAAATAAAAATATGATAATTACAGATCTGTTTGTGATTTGCAATTGATTAAATACCATATTTTCTGAAATTTATATAGTAATGGTTGAATTTTCTTATATAAATAAATATTTATTTAATATAATAGACATTATGTAAGAGCAAAAAATAAATTTTTAGAATTAGCAATTTTTCCATACAACCAACATTTATTTTGGTATTTGTAATGAAGTGAAAAAATTCAAGTTAAACAGAAAAGATTCATTAAAAATTATTTAAGTGAATTGAATAAACTTTTTAGTAATTGATAAAAGAAATTTCTAAAAAGTTGATTCACAGGTGGAATGACTTAAAAAAAAATAACTTGTTCAGTATAAATTTTATGATTTGTAACTAGAAAGAGAAATTGAACACTCTGATATTATGATTCCATAGCTCTTTCTGATTTGAGGATATGAAGAATATGTACATTGTCAAATATCATTACTAAAATATCTCCTGACTGGAATTATAAAAGAAATTCAAAAATGTCTTATTGTGTAGTTTTTTAGAAACTCAAATGAATGATTAATATCTCATTACATCATTTTAATAAAAAAAAAAATTCCTAAATCTATTTTCATTGAAAATTTAAGTTAAATATTTAGAGTTTTATTTATATATTTTAAAAATGATCACTTAAGAAAATTTTGCAAAAATCCAAGTAATCAATTAATTTAAAAAAAAAAATCTCAGTTTTTATAATAGCTATTTTTTGTAGTTATAAATTTTCTTAAAAACAATATAAAAATTGAATTACTGCAGGAATTTTGTTGTAAAAATACAATCAGATTACATTAAGCAAATATACTGATAATACAAAAATAATTCAAATGATTGGAAGATAGCATTTTCACAAAAATGTTAAAAATTCATGCAAGTATAACTATTTGATATTATATTCGTTACCTTAAAGATGAATATTACAAGTGATTAAAAAAAAAAAAAAAAAGATAGATCTTTAAAAAATACTCAAATGACAGAATCGAAAATATTTTATTGCAATATTAATTAACTGTAAAAGAAATATTTGTACTATATAACTTGAATACTTCCATTTCAATAAAATTGCGTATATCTAAAAAAAGTCGATTTATTTAAAAAAGGAGATAGTTTTAATATAAATAACTACAAAATCCCATATAACTGATTTTTTTTTAATAAGTAATAATGCTTTATATCTTAAGTATATTATTTACGAAATTCGTATTTGAATCTTTGGACTTGATAGCAAAATTACAAGCAATGAAATGTCATTGAACACAAATTTGATTAACTGAACAGATTTAAATATTTCTATCCTTATTTGTACAGAACTAGAAAATTAAGATATCAGGCATGTACAGTAATTTATTGGTACATAAACATGAAGCTTTTTTTTTTTTTTTAAAAAAGCATTTAGCAGTAATATAATAGTTGGCACTGATACTCTAGACTTATGAAGTTTGTTGATGTAAAATTACTAGCAAAAAACACGGCACAACTTAAAAATATATTTGATAACACTGTATTAAAAACTGAAAAAAATTGTTTAATGAAACTTACTGGTCCATTTCACAGAAATTTTTTAAAAGCACAGGGGCGTTGCAACGTGAATCTGCAAAATTCAGAGTTATCGTAAAGTGATTTTAAATATATAGGAGAAAGTAATCAGTGAATAAGAATTGTATATCGGAGTTTGCAGTTTAAGTACGCGTCAACTGTTTATTTTAAAAAACTCAACGTGATTGGATCAAGCACCGGTGAGATTAAATTACACAGCAAAACTTATCTTGGAAAACAAGAAACATTGTTGTGCTGCCATCTATATCTCATCTTGTAATGTATCTCTTTTATTTGAAATGACGAGAAATTTATTTCCTCAATATAATGAAGAAATCGAGATATTAATCTTTAACTATCGAGATAATAATTATTGTAATCGAAATAGGACTAATAAATTTGCATTTAATCCAGATAAATGAGATTTGAATCAGAGTTACTCTGAAGTACGTAAAAACAACAAACAGGAAGAAAAAAAAATTTTTTTTCCTTAACATTTGAAGCTAGTGACTTATCACTTATATTTGTAAAAGAAAACATAAACAATGAAAAGTGGTTTTATTATAAAAATTTGGATGAGTAGTATATGATAGAAAATATTCGAATAGTTTTTGAAAAAGTTTTCTAAGATACTGTACTGCTTCTCTTAGTCTTTTTATAATTAGGTGACAAGGTTTCTACTTTTAAAAGTTTTAACTTGAAGTTCAAAACACTTAATTAAATTGTATTATTTGAAAAAGATTGATATAACCTTTAAATGAAATATTAATTAAATGGAAAGAGTTTAAATAATTTCTATTATTTTATCGAATTTTTTAATTAACTAATTAGCTAATTTCAAGATGTAAGTTAAGCTTTATATAAATTTTTTTTATAAATATTAAATGAATTATTTTTTTATATAATTAATTATATATTATTTTTGTAAAATGAAAATGTTTATTTTACAACAAGTATTTATATTTTACACTAATAACATTTCAAGATAGTTTTGTATAAAAGCTGCTACAAAAATTTTTCTTGAGTAAAAATTGAAAAAGTGTTATTGAATTTTTTAAAAAAAATTTTCTATTAAACTAAACCCTTTCATGAATTTTCTATTGTTTATGATTTTTAGTCAGATGAGTCACAACTAATTTGTCTTTGAAGACATCATATTTGTCGAAAATAAATTTTAGATTAGTTTTTAATTTGATAAATTCCTTGAATAAAATTGTTAGAAAATAAAAAATTCGTTGATATAATTGAAATCTTATTATAATTTTTTAATATTATTTATAACACTTAAAATTTATAAATTTAACAAATTTAAATACAAGATTAGCAAATTTCAATAGCATCTTCAAAACTTCATGAATTCTCTCACAAATCTTTTGTTCTCATCTTTAAATTTCAGAAATTACCATAATTACTGGAAGAAAGGCAGCATGAGTGTTAAATATTGTACGAGTTAATATTGTAATGAGTTAATACGAGTTAATAACGTTAAATATTGTAATAAGTACGAGTATTATCACCGTAAGCATCAGTTGTAAAATCATAATTTCTATTTTATGATATATGGCATATGACTTTTCAAAATGCATGAAATGAAAACCAAATTCAAAAATAGGTGAAAAATGTTGAAAATATACTGATGTTTACAATAATGTATTTATATTTAATCACTAAAAAGAAATACATATGCATATATTCATACTATTTTATGAAGTTTTCAAAATCAGAATGACAATTGATTTTGAAAACTTCATAAAATAGTACATCCTATGCAATTGATTTTTCTTTTACTTAGCAAAAATATTTTATGAAAAGAAACATTTTAGTTGCGATTATTGTTTTTGCAATGTTAATTTGACTTAAATTACACTCTAATATTTAAAATCTAATGAAAAAGTATAGGTTTTGAAATTTTTCTATGGTTAAAAAATTTTGAGTTTGTACGCTAGTAATCCTTTTGGGAAATATTTTCTGTTCCAGCCATGTAAAATTTATGTCCCGTTGACTTCAATAATATTATTTTGTTTTGTGCATTTATTATTAAGCACTCAGAATTTGTTTTGTGCTTAAAAACAAATATACTTTAAAGTTTTTTGTTTTATATAAATTTAAAAATAATATATTATTTTTAGACACATGTAATACGGAAAGACTCCACAGTCTCAAAATTTGAATTGGTAGAACGCGATGTGTTTCGAGATATTTTTCATTATTCTTAGATAGATAGAAGAACCAATTATCTTCCCTTTATCAAATGATCTGATTATTGTTCGCTTAATCAAGGAAGTAAATTCCAAGAAGTTTCTAGATTGTTCTTTTTTAGTGGGTTCAAGGAGCTGAGTTTCTTGGAACACTGTTTTTATATTTGATCCTGTGATTAACGTGATTACTTCACAAATATTAGCTTTTACAGTAATGTTTTGTTGGTAAAGAAATCGCATTGTATCACTTTGCAAATATTGACTCACAATTATATCGCATTTAATATTTCATGATGTGTATACAACGTGCCTGATATTACTCTGTACAAAGCATTAACATTTTATAAAATTTCAACTTTTTTGAGGATTAGAAAAGGAGCCTAACTTCTTGGAACATTGTTTTTATAAATGTTCTTGTGATTAATGTGATTACTGCGGAAATATTGACTTTTATACGGGATATATATATACTTTTACTTGTAAAGAAATTGCACTTTAATATGTGTAAATAAAATATTTCACGATGTGCATACAGCGTTTTGGACATTATTCTGATCTAAACACTAAAATTTGTGTTTAATTATAACATTGATCTTAACTTTTTATTTTACCTATATATATATATCCCGTATAAAAGAAGATAGCGAAAAATTTACACGGAGTAGAAAGTTTTCACTCAAAAGGACATTTAATTCTAAAGATAAAAAAAATTTTTTTACTGTCTTTAAGAAAAAAAAAAAAAAAAAAAAAAAAAAAAAAAAAAAAAAAAACATAAAACTTTTATGTTGAGAACCGATTATTGTTTTAAAGAAACATAATCTTCCGAAGACTCATTTATCGAAACATTCGAATCCTGGAAAGTTTGTAAAAAGTAAAATAACAATTGAGGTGGGGGGGGGGGAAAGTAAACAACTAATGTAAGAAGTCAATTTTTCAATTAAAAGAAAGATACTATGTATGGAAACAGCTTTTAAAACGGATTTTCAAGCAAATCAAATAAAAAAAATATCTTGAAAAAACAATGGAAAATATCCATTTCTCAAGGATAAAAAACATGGAAGTGAAATGATTGTTAAAACAAATTTTGATACGTTAAGAAAAATTGCTGATGTCGGGAAATCCTTTACTAAAGAAAATTTATAAGAAACATTTGCTTTGTCTGAATTTTGTGTACACAGTATTTAAGAGTCTTATAAATAAGCACAAAGACAATTAACTGATATTTTCACAGGTCTTCGAAAGGAATTAAAATTAAAATTTTGGGAATTTCGTATTTATTCAGTAACAGATTATGGATTCCACTAATTAAGGAAATACCAGTTACCTTATCATTTTTATCAAAAGCTTTGATCAAAATTTTAAAATTCTCTGGATTTTGTATCATATTAGATTTTAGAAATCGAGCGATAAAAACAGTTTTATCAATTACATTTAAAATAGTTTATGCTGATAAATAGCTGTAAAATAGTTTATGCTATTTATAAAAACTTGATAGCTTGTATTGATGAGAACATAATTGGATTTAATAATTGAGAAGTCGTTCTTCAAGAGTTTTGTGGGAGACAAACTATTAAATGTCTTAAATTACAGACATGCTGATTTTTACATAGTTTGATACTATAAGTAATATGCACATAACTGATTATGATAATTAAATTAGAGTTAGAATATTGAAATATAAAAATCTTTGTTTCTTTAATTTTTGAGAGATAGATGTCAACTGTGTGCTATACAGCTTATTATAGTAAAAGATGTGAAGCGGGGAAGCTGAAGACTATCTCAGCGTTTCATTTCTTAGTAAAAGAAAATGTAAGAAAACAATCAAAGAAATTTCCTTTTGAAGAGGAGTTCAGAAGAATTGCCATATTTCTATTTGTATTATTTTTATATTAGTTTATAAAAATTTTTTTTATGCTCAACTTATATTTGCAGGAATGTAAGTTTTCAAAAATCAAGTACTGAAAAATGGATTGTGTGAACCATTTTTATAATTATCTGTGCTCAGTAGTCCCTCAAATGAGATTGAAAAAGCATTTGCAAATAAAATAAACTAATTTTGACAAAAGGATTTCTTTTGTCAAAAATACTTATTAAGTTTATTCGAAATCCCTTATTATGAATCCAGAAGATGAGCAAATTAAGAAAGAACAAATGAAAATAATTAACAAGTTCATTAAGTGCTTAAAAAATAATCGTGAATAGAGCTTACAAATGATTTATGAAAATGTTTGAAAGTCGTAAATCTAAGAATTTCTCTAAAATTCTAATGTAAGTTTTCATCATCCTTGGAAAAATTTATGAACATGTGTGTTCACTTTTTTTATCATGAACTTCAACAAATATAAAAAATGCTTGTAAAACAATTAAATAATTATCGCGAAAACATTAAATATAATAAACATTGCTTGATATGAATATGTTAACGAAATGTGTAATATAATTTACCTCATCAAGCAAATTTTCAGCTGTGGCTATTTTTGTCTTTATGTGACATAATATTTTCCATATATCATAATTAAAGTTGTATAGAACTAGTCTATTCAATTTCATTAAGAAATAAGCGTACGATGTTAAGATATTGATTTTACAATTTGCATAAATATAAACATTTTACCAAAATGTTTTCCTATGAAGTTATATTTAAATGAAAAAATAATATGAATTTATGAAGGTTATTCATGTTTTTTTCTAATATTCATTAAAAATATTTTTTAATAAACAGTTATTTTTAATGAATATTAAAAAATGTTACTTTAATATTTTAAACAAATCTTTAACAAAATAACTCTTTTAAAATAACTATAACAGCATGAAACTAAGTTTTACGCTATTATAAACCAAACATAACGTCAATTCTAATAATTTCCAAACGAAAGCATTAAATTCAGAAAGAAAAAACAAAGAAAATAGTTTTCCATTACGATTATGGAGGACGCCACATGTACCAAAATCACAAAGTCTGAAAATTGGAAAATATTTACGGGAACATTTTGGAAAAATGCGTGAAATACTGGAGAAATGAATCATAAATATAATATATGTATATTTAAAATACATATAAATATAACATATATGTTGAATCTGGATCAAATGTTAATAAAATTTTATTTATTTTATGATAAAAAAATAATAAGAAATTGATAAAACTTTATTCAGGATGCAAATATTTAGATAAAATATAATCTAAAATTTTAATACAAAAATAAAGAACATATAGTTTTGAAAAATAAAACTTTAAACTATGACTTAAAATTAAACTTCGATTATGTGCGTATGTTTGAAGAGTTTATAGGAAACTAAAAAATACTTCTTTACATTAAACTTTAATTATATTTACAATAATGATATTAAAAAGATGACAAATGTTTCATATTTAATACTTGAATAATTTTGTTTACATAAATTTAGAACAATAAAAGAAGCATGGAAGTTTATTAACTAATGAATTAGATTATGGTCACTTTTTTATTTTTTGATCGAAATTTAATCCAAATAGAAAAAAGGGATTTCGAATCACTTGAAACATTCAAACACTAGGAACAAATGAAAAATTTTAATCATTATGTTGACGGTCAAGACACTAGGTTGCTTGAGTTAAAATGATTAGTTTCCAAAAATTCAGAACTTTCTATTATATATGAGTTCAAGGAGGTTTCATCTTGTTTTATATAAAAAATATGGTTTCCCGTTAAAAATGGAGTCTCAAATGAATTCATTCAAAACTCACTTAAAATGTGATATTTTAAAACAATATTCTTAATTTTTAAACATTAATATAATTAGAATTTAAATTTTATGCCATTTTTTTCCATTTAATGTTCAGAGATCTTAATAGTTTTGAAAATAATTTAGGACTTTTCTAATTTAAGTGTCAATTCAATTTATTTTTATATTGCAATAAAGCATTCACAATCTACAACACTTGTACAGAATGAATAATTTGATTATATTAATGATATATAGAATTATTTTAATCAAACTTAAGTATCGTTTTCTCAGAACTAGAAACACTTTCAATGCAATAATGGAAATTTTTTTCCAAAGAATATGTAAACATTTTCTTACAAATGTCAATCAAATTTTTTTTTGTTTCCTTCAATACGAAAATAATGAAAATTGGTTTTGGCCTGATAATGTCATCAATTATAAGTATTTAAGCATTGTGGAGTAAAGAAAGTGTAATCAGAAACTTTTTTATCAGCCATTTTATCTTTCAGACGTGATTTGTAACTTTAATGTGGTCGTTGTAATTTGCTGAATACAAGCAAAGAAATAGTCTCTTGCATTTGTTTAATAAAATGCATAATAAAAAATAAGTATTGTATTAATTAATCAAAGAGCCTTAATTTAAGCTATGTTGTGAGAATAATATTTATAACTAAATAATCCTATTATATAAAGTCTCCTATTAATATATTTCACATGAATATAAAAACAACACGTGTGTATTTTTTTCGTTGACTGCCTGGCAAAAACAAGTGCTTAAAAAAAATTTTTTTTTGTTCCAATGATAAGTTGTATATTTATTTCAGTGGTTATTTTTGATTTTAAAATTTTATTTTTTTATCTTAATTCTAATTTATATGTCATTAAACATGAACAATTATTGAAAATGTATTCAATTTTTTAATTAAATAATTTAAGACTCCCTTTATCAATAAAAAAGACATTATGATCATTTTAAAAAAGTATCTATATCTAACTATGCATATATGCTAATTTTAATGACATATTTACAAAGAATAAACACGGGATTTGTTTTGGATTCCCTTTTAAATTGTAATTTTGTCATTTATATCTAAGCTTTCTTCAGAAGAGATAAATTTGTATTCAATAAATACTGATAAATAGTTAATGAACACAGAAATTAAAATTGTATGAAAATCATGATTTTTAAGGAGTTGTAAAAGAAATCGTAATGAATATATTTTTAAATTTATTCTTACAAAATGTATATGAAAATAGGCTCCTGTCATTATTAGCATTTTGTTAGTCATGAGGAATAAATCGAGATATTTGCTTATTAAATACTAATTCACAATTTTTATTGTTTTAATTAGTATTGATATTTTTCCATGGCACGGGGCATTATTAACTAATTTTTTTAGACATATTTAACTCTAGATGGGAGAATAGACGTTTTTTTTGCATCACATTATGTAGTTTATTTCATTTCGCTTCATATTTGTAAGGCAAAATAATCCTTTAAGCAAAATATGATTGGTTGAGTTCATTTCCTTAAAACTCTTAATATTCCTTAAAATTCTGGGTTTCTTTTCAAAATTCCTGAATAAATTACCGTGTTTCAAAATTTCAGGGAGCTTACTATCTCTAACTGTCGTTATGTTTGAATTTAAAATACTTCCCCTTACACTCACAAAATCCAATCTACGACACCAAAATGACATAGATCAGTGACTATTTGTAACGATACTTAGATTTTCACAGATTGGGTTTGTAATTATAGTGATGGAGATTTTTGGCACCGAATGCATTTCAAAATTCTCTAGTGTGTTGGAAGTCATGTTTTCCCATGGAATTCCACATAAAAACAAACAAGAATAGATGAATCTAGTAATTTAAGAATCGTATGACTAAAAAACAAAGCCAGTTTAAGTTTTGAAAGATCTAGATCAAATGGTTACATAAGAATGCTTGATAACAAGATGCAGTTTCATAATAGTGAAAATCTCATTGTAGTTCTTGTGGCCATTCAATATCCGATTTCATTACTTAAGAAGAATTTCCATTTCGGAAAGCTTTGACTGTTCAAAATGAATGTTTAGTGATTTTGATTTGGTTAGTGTTTTGTAAGATATCTTTCTTGATACAATTTTGTCACAACAGTTATGGAGACCTTTAGGTGATAGATCATAGAAGAAGTGAGAATATCTTTTGACTCACAATCCGTAAAATGATTTATGTTGACTTCATGCACTCGGCAATTGCAATAGGAAAATCATCGGCCCAACCGCTACAACTCTCTTACCATTCATGTACTTTACCATTCATGTACTTCTGCCCATGTTTTCCAATATAGTAGATGTCTAACGACATTTTTACCTTTTTTCCTACATTTCTTATTGAATTTTTAGTTAATTTCATATACATAAATATTTCTATGCAGACATACTATGAAAAATCATATTTCTCATGCAATCTGAGATTTTATCTTTAAAAAAATTCCTAGATTTGAATATAATTTGCTTATCTAATTTTTAAATATTTATTTTAAAAATATATTTGTTGATTTATTACAAATTGTTCTTTATTCTCTGAAATTTACGGAAACAATAAAATATTCTAGTTTTTACATGGATATATATTAAATGCCTTATGTATTTTCAATTACATTTAAGAATACAAAAATTAGTAATTAATTTGTTTTATCAAATTAAGTATTTTGAACCATCATTAATTTATGATGATTTTTTGATAGAAACATTTTATACCGAATTAAATTAATTTGGAACTATTGAAAATTTTTAGAAATTATTTGAGGGAATAAATTTAATGTTTTATGATTCATTTTTATTCAGGAATATTAATCTTATTTTAAATAATTTGAAAAAGCATTTCTTTAAGTTATTAATGTATGTATAATTTTCTACAAAGTTATGTAGAATGTTATTCGAAGTATAATTAATCGTTTTAGATAACCATAATTTATTCATTTAAAATATTTAAAAAATAGTGAAAAGCCATTTAATATCTCAGAAAATTTAAAAGGATCTGAGTTAAATAACGAAAATAATTAGATTCAAGGCGCATGATTAAAATATGTTTTTAAGATATCCGTAAAGATGAAATGTTAAATAAAGCAAAAAATATTATTGATGCTATCTATTACTATTGTCTGCAAGATTAGATGAAAGAATTTAGGGGAAGATTAATTATTTGATGTTATCGAAGTAAATATTCCGCTTATGCTCTTTACAACGGAAAGCAATCATTAATTTCCTTTAATTAATAGATAAATTTAATTTTCTTTCTTTATTAGAAGTGAAAACTAATAAGAAGAGATCAACTTACAAGATGCTTAGCGATTCAATTTCTACAACTTTTTTTTAATAATAGCTTAATGATTTATTTAATAAATATAGCATATTAGGATATAAAATGTATCGTAATCCTTTTTCTATAATGAAAATTGTTTCCTTTTTCAATAAACGTATCCTCTTATGAACTAATTAAGAGTTTGTCCTAAGTTTTAAGTAAATATTTTAAGTATTGGAAAAAAGACATGAAGCGTACAAAATTAATTTTGGGTTTCTATATAAATATGTTTTCATCATATCTCTGTATAATTTTCAAAATACAAGTAAAATATAATAATTTTGTAATTAATTGTATCTTTAAGAACTCAGATGATAGTAAACCAAGCAGTAGTTTTCTGTGATAGATAGAAATTTTAAATTATAATGGGCTTATATGAAAGAAAAATTATGCACAAGAATTATTTTAGCATTTATTCAAAAAATATTAGAAATTTTTTGATGTCATTTTTAACATTCTATTTTATATTTTTATATATATTAGTTTTTATTTTTATATTAAGCAAATAAAATCGATAAAGTGAAATGTTCTTCGCATTGCCGGCCTAAGAGAATATGATACAAATTTAATAAATAAAAGATTTTTCGATTAATTTTATCTTTAGTTAACGCATATAAATTAAATTCTGATTACAATTAAGACATAGTACTGAAGCACAATTTTTAAGGACTTAATTTCCTTAAATTAGTTCAGAGATTAAATTGTAACCCCTTTATATAAACCGCAGTATATTATTTTGTAAAGGTAGGTATATGCATTTGCTGAAAACTAATTATTTAGTATAAATTGATAATGAGAAATAAAATTTCGAATAACCATTTAAAAACTTCAAATCATTTTAATATTTCAGAAAATTTGAGTTTTTATGAAAATAAAAATTTTTATTAATATTTAATTAATTTTTATGAGGAATTAAGAATGCTAACAAAATATCTAATTTGAATATTTACGCTTATGTTTGTAGTGAAATTATCCATGAAAAGAGATATAATTTCTGTCATAATTTATGTAAAGAAATTAACTTATAATAAAATTAAAAATTCATTGCACAGTAAAATTTCTTCTTCAAAGATTAGTGTACTTCTACACATACTTACACCTGTTTATAATTATGTTTTTTGTTAATATGCTTGCAAAATTTACTTTTTCTTAATCTACGTTATACTAAAAATGATTTTAATTTTCAATGCATGTGATTTAATAGAGAGAAGTCGTTCGAATACGTTAAATCTTGTAAATATTTCTAACAATTGTGCATTTTCATCAGTTTGTAACTTCTGAATTCCTATCAAAATATTCATTGCGCAAATTATTTTGTAATTTCTTCTTTTAATTTGAACAATTTAATGCTGAGCTGGTTGTCAAATTTTTTAAGTTTTGCCCTGCTCTTCCATTCCTAACCTCAATCTTCGATTCAGTTTTTTTTTGCGTTTCTTTCCTATCAAATCCGTGGAACATTTGTAGTGTTTTGGAATCCATTTTAAACTATAAATATCTCTCGAATCTCCTCGTGTTTAAAAATTGAGCATTGGTAGTCAAACAAAAAAAACAAATCTATTGAATAATTTAATTGGAAGATAACACATTTTTCATTAAAAGCTCAAAATTTAACTTAGTTTGTTGATTAATTTAACTTAGTTCGTTTGTAGTATATAATAGTTTTCATTAAAATGAACTACTTTAAGCTGTAACTTAATGAACCATATCCTCTTAATATTTACTATAACATTTTTGTTTGGTTGATGTACTGTACAGAAATGATGTTGCATCCGGTCATGAGGTTTTGTAATTTTAAAATACAATCATGAATGTACAAAGGTACATTGGGGCAAACACCATCTCCAGTTTTCCCTAATAATAATTTAAAATTCAATATTTGTGTAAATTCATGTACTACCAAAACGGCGTACCATATTATTAACTGAAATTATTAAGAAATAATTTCAATAATGATTTGTGAAAGAGCAAAGCTTATTTAAAATGATTTATGGTTGTATCAATATCAAATAAAATTCATCTGAAAGGATTTTACTTTTTTAAATTTGACTTTTGAGAAAATTCATAAAATTAATCAATTTAACAAATCTTTAGTTGGTAACTGATAAAAATGGATATAAAATTTGAGGAAATAAATGATTGCTAAAGCAATAATTAGGGATAATTGGGGAAAAACAAATTCGGTAGAAATGTTTATTAAAATATAAAAAATAACATATTTTATACTTTAAAAGGATTTATCATTTTTGACTGAGTAAAGAGATTATGTGAACCACATTATGTTGCGAATGTCGTAATAGAATTAAATTATTTTTAGTATTTTATAAGTTTCATAAAACTAATTCATAAAACTTTCATACTTAATTTAAGGTATTTCTTCAGTAACAAATAAAAATATGTGGAAATTATAGGTAATCAAAAATGCTTTTAAACTCAAAAAATTTATTACATTTGAAATGTGCAACCAACTAAAAATTGTTAATCAATTGTGGCCAATATAATAGTAAGTAGTATCGTAGAAGAGTGTTATAAAATATTGCAATATTGCACTAATGATAAATAAGACTAAAGAAAGAATTTTCTTTCTTTAGTATATATGTATATAAAAATTTAGAATAAAGTCCAATTTAAAATAAGTTTGAAAATCAAAAATTAAAAATATTCAAAATTAAATAAACTAGCTCAATTTTTTAAAATGTCTTTTCAATTTATAACTAAAATGTTTCATTTTATCAAAAAATTATGAAACAAATGCAAATGTTTTTGAGTTATTTGACCACCCTTTCTTCAAGATTCTCAAAATAGGCTCTTGCATTTTGGTATTAGTAAAATTCAAACATAACAATGTGATGTCACCAGAAATATTCTTCTTCTGAATGAAATAAATTAATTTCGTGCTAGGATTAACTAATTTTAAACCAGTGTAAGTTATTTTAAATACAAAAGTTAATTTTTTGGCTTTAAAATTGTTGAATTTTCACATGAAACTGTTAAAAAAACTAAAAAAATATATTAAAAAGTATAAAAAGAATGAAAAAAGTCTGACTTAAAAATTGTGAATGCTTATGGCAGAGTATAAAACATACCCACATCCCCTTCACACAAAGAAAACGCAGAATGGGACAGCAGAGAAAAAGACGATTCTTTATGATGGTTGACATAGAATAGGATTTTGTGGAAAGACTTTGCTGTAGCATTTTTTCTCATTTCCTACTATCACTTTAAAATATAAGCAAAGGGAAGCACAATTTAAGACACAAAGGATAGTAGAATTTGCGTTGAAAAAATATCTTGGTATTTTTCAAACTGTTAGAAAAAATTGTTGAAATGAAAAGCTTAATTGATGTCACAAATTTAGAAAAATGAAAAAAATATAAACTAGAATGAAAGTATTAAGTTGAAAATGTAAATTTAATATCATGGATTCATTTATCAATACCTATATTGATACTAAATTTTCTTTTAGTTATTATAAAGAACTGAATTAATAATCTAGTTGTTGATCACAAATTCTAACATAACCCTCTCTTATGAATAAAAATAATGAAAGAGTATTTGAAAATATTGTTTATGACATTGTAATTTGAATAATTGATATTTACTTTTTGAAAGGTTAAAGGATTTTATTATATAAGGAAATTAAACTCAGGAGTTTTAAATGTACCTTAGATTTATAAAAAACAAGAAGAGAGAAAAAAAAATACAGCTGATGCTGGACTCATCATCGTAATTATGTATCCATTTTTCTTAATATGCCTCACAGCTTTGTTATCATTATAAACCTTTATAGATTAATCAAAATTTTATATTAATATTATAAAAGTAATTTTAATAAAAAATAATTGTTAGAATAAATATTTAATGTTTGAATAAGTATATCGATTGTGTTGTTGTTTTTAATTTTCTATCTGGACTAAGGAAATCATACCAAATCCAAAATACCAAATAATCGTAAGATACCAAATAAATGAAACTGTTGGCATTAAGGAAGTCCAATATAAGCAGTGGACAGTTAGGAAATCCTTCCAGTCCAGTCCAAGATATGCTGAGATAATGCCTGTTCTTGAGAGCATTTAGCGTAGAGAGAAAATCTTGCTTCCCCCAGAATATGTGAAACCTTTCAAGTGCCCACAAGCAAGTTGAGACGGACATGTGACGGAATATTAATTGAAAAATATAAAAACTTTTCATTATTAAAAGGCTAAATTGATCATTGATAATAGATTTAAATGATCTCGCATTGACTGAACAAACCTTATTGAAAAACCATTTATTGTATAAGAATTAATATTTGTTATTGCAAATATATCTTTACAAATTAGCATACTAATAATACAAGAAAATTTTTCCCAGTTTTCGATATCTAAGATCAATGATTTTACTTTAGACATAATGCTTTGTGTTACTATAAAACCGATAATGTTATCAATTTTCTTCGATAATATCTATATAGTGCAATATATCAGTTGATTAAAAAGTCTAATAAGTGTTAAAAATTCAACTTGGAACTCATTCATCATATCATCTATTAACTCATCCACTTTACATCTCATAGTCTCAATCAGTTCTATTTCTTTTTTTTAATAGTTTTAATAAATAATTTATATCTACAGCTCCTGGAATTTCATTATTTGAAAATTTTCATTTATATCTTCATTTATGTAAGCATATGGATGAAAAGTTATCAAATTAATATCTATATACTCAGGTATATAAAATTTACTATATACCTGAAACTAACAAGGGAATTTACAGCAAGAAAAGATTGTATTGTTTCATCGCTATCAAAGTAGCTTATTTATATTATGAAAGAATTGGCACAGAAACTATTATATTCATCAAAACTTTTCTTTCTCTTTTTCGAATGCTTGTTAAGAATCACTGATTACCCAATTTGGAGGTGATGAATAAGTAATAATGATTCAACAGACACTAACTTCTTTTTTTCTGAAGAAATAGGGTTCTGTTAGAAACGGATCCTTTTCAGAATAAAGCATTTTGAAGAGACGATATTGGCAAAATTTTATTTTAACTTTTTGTGAACAGATAGCTTGCAAGAATTATTTATAACATTCTGTGAGGCACATAAACCAATAACAACTAAATATAGGGCAAGCACGAATTCATTAATGATCTCGCATTGAGAAAAATGGAGTTGTCTTTCTGTGAAGTTACTACACTAAGTATATAGAATTATCTTGATGCAGTGACTTGATATCATATGACTATCGTATCAAAATCTTTAGAAGAATCTTTTGTCGTAACTTGGTACCTAATCTTTATCTAATTTTATCTTTTCTTACCCCAATTTTAAGTTAATCTTTTCTGAACACCAGGCATTTGTTTTTATGCAACAAATACTTTTTAAGAAAATTTTGGTTTGCTGAGATTAATTTATTAATTTAGAATACTTATTTTAAATTCTTATTAAGGAAGACTATAATATATTATATATATATATACTATAATATAATATATTATAGCAGTAATACAAAAAATATAATAAATGTCATATTATTTGATGCACAGAAAGACAGTAATATATATTATTGACATAATTACAGTAACAATAATATATATTTTGAATATATTTGATATTGGAATTTGTTTGTTTACATTTTCATATTGATTAGATTGCTTGTTTTATTAAACAACAAAAAATATTCATTATAATAAAACATAGAAAAATATTTTATTACTTTTTTATTTCTGCAAAATTAATGATACAACTTCTTAGTATTAGAAAATGTACAGGTTTGATAATATATATATTAATGATAACATTATATACTCTCATTCTTTCTAAAATTTCACTTGATTTGGCAAAAATAGATAGCCCAAAGCGTTATGAGAAAAATAAACGCACACACAGCTGATCGTTCTGTGATCCCGTTTTGCTTTACCATGCGATTTTTCTTTATTTCGTCATATTTTTTTGATCACAAAAAATTTATCTCTTACAATTTCTGATGTCATAATTTGAAATCAAGTTTTCACAGATTATTCCATCTGCAATTTAAATATCCTTATAAACCTATAGTAATGTAAATACAAGTAACGAGAATGCATGTTTATTAGTAATATATTTCTATTTTTTCTGTAAATATATTTATTGTATAATTAAGATTTTATAAAATAAAAAAATATTTGATAATCTGGATTTAAGTTTTTTTGCCAAATGAGTTATGAATAAACAAAATGTACAAAGTTTTATATCATCCATGTTGTTAGGGGTTCGTGTTTTATATTTACATTTGGTCTAGAGAAATCAACGTCAAAGCAACTAAAAAGAATTCAGAAGGAAAAAAGAATACCAAAGAAAATTAAAGATATGGGTATGCACATATATAAAATATTTCAGAGTATATTTTTAAAACATTATTTAAAAAATATGAGTTCATCAGTCAATTCCAATGTAATATTAATTTAAAACTTTTATTTGGTTTTAGTAAAAACATTCAAATCATAAAAAAACATCTTGGAACATTTAAAACCTTAGAATACCTAAAAGTTTGACACGATGTGCATTTATTTATAGTGCCATTTAATTTTTCTTATTATTTTTCATTATGGATATTGGTGTTTCTAACTACTATTCACCAAAGATTAATAACACCAGAAATGATCTGGGGTAAATTTAAAGGCAAAGACTAATTTTGAAATACAGCTAACTGTTTAGATTCCTATAAAAATCTATAAAATTTTTTATAGTTTTTCCTATAAAAATCTTTCCCCATAACATACGGATAATTAACACATGACTAATTAAACTAATACACTTAAGCAACATGATGATTCTTAATAATATAGGATCGAATCCATTGCTTTTGGATATTTATTCACTGGGCAATTTAAATCCAAAACACATGCTCCTGTAAGTCTAAGTAAGACTCAAATATTATGTTCCTTATAAGTACAAAGCCATAAAGGGTGTCTTATAAGGACAGAGTCACAAAGATTTAAAAATGTGTTTATATAAAACAGGATCTTGCTAGCTTGGTGCGAAAAGGAATCAAGCATGCTTAAATGTCGGTGTTACCAATCACACTGTAACTGATTCTCCAGAGTCTTATCTAAATATATGTCCTGATTAAAAATTCTCAGTTATCCTAAATGCATTATCAAAAGACATTAATAACTTGATTAGTTTAATTGATATGTCACATAAAATATTTTTTGATATATCGATTGATTGATTTTGTTTATCCTGACAATTTCTTGAAATTTTAAAGGTCAATCAAAGATGAAATAAAGATGCATGAGCACACTCCATATATTACGGTACAGAAATTTAAAACAATTCTAAAAATTATTTTTTAGAGTCTTAATATAATTAATGATTTAGTAAGTGAAGGATTAAGAGTTTTATGCAAGAAAGAATTTTATGTAATTTAATACAAAATGAGCATTTTGAAAGAAATTTTCTGATGTGTTTGGTTTTAAATAAATCCACAAATATGCACATGAATGTATGAGTATGGAAGTTTATGTATATCATACATCATTGTATAGTAATTAAAATATACTCATATATTTATAATTTTAAAATGTTGTACAAATAATATAATTGTAAAAATAATGTTTATGATACATTTTATCATAGGGCTATCAGGCATATATGAAGAAAACAATTATAATTTATAATATAAGTTATTATTATTTATGAAAAAATTATTACCTAATAGAAGTAAATAAAATTATGATTAATAAAATTTCTTTAAGAATTATAAAAAAAGTATCAAATAGGCTCCTTTAGTGCTTGTAAATTTTGCGACTGAAATTGAGATTAATGAAATCTCTTAAAACAACTCTATATTTGTAAGTTAAGAATTTAGTACTAATTCAGCAAGCCACACATGAACTTACATTATTAGATGCAAAATGACAAATATTCAGTTTTGAATATTATAAGTAAGTTATAAAAAGAAAAATGAATATACAAATCAGTTTTGAATCTTTAGTATGAATAATTCTTTAATTTTTTATATTTTTTGAAAGTGATACAGTTAAATATTGCCCCTTTTAATAATTTAAAAATTTGACATCAAAATGCACTTAAATATGAATAAAAATGGGAAATAGAAAATCTGTAATCAGAAAACGGAAAAAATATATTCATACTACTGGAAACTTTAATTCGTAAAATAATAAGTACAGATCTGTAAATATTTAAAGATGTTTGAAAATGTCTAGTTTTTAGTAGAAGGAATTTATCACATAAAAACTCAGCTTTTGCAAAGTTATGAAGAAAATCAGGAAAAATTTAAGTCAAAATGTATTCTAATTAATAAATAACGACAGATTTCATAATCATCTGATGGCTGTGTTGGCATTTATCTCTTTTTTACTAATACAAAATAAATCTTTCTTTTCTTTCTTGTTTATTTTAGTATAGCATTCAGACAAACTACGGTATTAGTTATAATAGTTAGCACAATCATGGATATAATTATGTATTCTAACATAAATATAAGTTAATTACTTTGTAAAACTCTTAAAAACATCATTTGCTTTAAAATGTGTCTTATTCTCCTAGCTTTGCTCTGTAGACTTTAAAATTTTCCTCAATTTCACAGTCAGAATACCTTTATACAAATATTTCATAGAAAATGCAAAGCTGTATTTAATATTTTCAAGTGAGTTTTCCTGATACTCCTACCATATAAGTACAGAAATACACGTTCAAACGTGTATTTCTGTAAGAGTATTGAAGCCTCACATTATAAATTAAAGCTTCTGCAAATTTAAACTATTCATTCTCTTGTAATGCAATACATTTTAGTGGTTTTCCTGTTTTAGGCTCTTTAATTAGTCTATCTTTAGTATTTTCTTTTTTTTTTTAGAATCATATATTTCTTGAAGTTTTCATTAATTAAATGTAAATTTAAATAGTTTGAATCAGTAATCACCTTTAAAAAAACATTATTTTAAATTGTGATAGGTAAATGAATATTTAGATACTTAAGCTGCTTCTAGCTTTGTTGGCAGTACTAATTATTAAATCAAAACAATGTGAGCATACTATAAGATTCACGCATTATGATGCTTTTAGTTTCAGTGATGTAGATAAAGCGTTAATTTCTTCAGCCTTAATATTTAATAGAACACACACTTTAAAGATTTCAGTACAGCTAACTTCCCTGTATATAACTCCATGGAGCTTTAGCAGTTTATGGAAGATAGTGGAACTTTATTTTAAAATAGTACAAAATGTTACTCTGTAACATTACGTGCAAAAGTTAAACATGATTATTTTATGATATTTCAAATAGATCAGATTCTGACTAATAATAATGATAAAAATAGAAGATAATATAATGATCTCCATTATGAGGCTAATAATGAATTAAATACAATTAACATAAAGTTAATTGTTTTGTAAATTTACAAAATTCTTGAATATATATATTTATATATACATGTATAATCAATACAGACTATACATGAATACAGGAAGTTTTTAATATTCACAAAAATACAATTTTATTCATAAACGTTATAAGACAAATAGAAAAAGTTTATTCTTATCTATGTTGAACAGTTCCTAATCCAACAAAATAGATTTTCATGGCTGATCAAGAATTTCTCTTTTATTTAATTTTATTCTCGATTTTTGATAACTCAAAATTTTTTGTTCCTCATAATTTTCTAGTTTTCAGGGGAGGTTGTTAAATGTCAGGATAATGTTACAGGGCTGGTAGTCATGTAGTGGTATGGATTGCTTTATTTTACACAAGTGCAAATAAATATGAAATTAAATATGGGGAATCTATAAGAGTAAGATAAAAATGGTCCATGGTATCTCATTTTTGTCCAGAAACGTCTTATTTTTATATAGAAGTATTTCATTTTTATCCAGATACTGATTTAATTTTATCCAATATTTCATCCACTGGCAGTAATCTATTATCCAACTATTGATTCAGATTAAGAAATGGTAATGGTATGACTAAAGAAGAATCACTTGATAGTGTAATCTTTTTTTTTAAGTCTATTAGCTGTCTTATTACTTTCTGTTCCTTAGTAAGACACAAACACTCCCTCTATTTAATATTAATGTTGTTTATTGTTAGAAAATCTAGAATTTCACATGTCATTGTTTATTCACATGTTAAGAAGATTAGGCTAAGATTTAAGGCACACTTGATTATTAGACCAAATACTTATTAGAAGAGATCTAGAATTGCATTCCGAAGGTCATAGATTTCAACCTCGATTAATGTTCTCAAATTGAAATCAGATTTAGTTTATGAAGTACATTAGGTATTTTATAAATTATGTCTTGAATATACTATCATGCTTAATCCAACTTTTTCTTCTATTTCAGAGTCACCTGTGAATACGGCTAATTAGCTTTCAATAAAAATTGATATTTGTCATGCAACTGAATATCTGTAATTACTATTTTCTCAATATTGATTATTATGTAAAACCAGAATAAATGTTTTATCCTTTTTTAGCTTTTTAAGTCATATTAAATGCTGGAAGACATGAACAGTTTCTCTAAAAATGTGCACCCATGTGTGCTTTATTACTTTGCTTTGTTTTGGGAGATATTTTAGTCGGAGATGAGGTATGTCAGTTATATTTATAAAATAAACGTTTTCCGAATGCACCAGAAATTTTAATGTTACAGTTTTGTAAAGTAAAATATGGTGTCTTTGGGAAATTTATCATTTGGTTCTTACTATCATTAAGAGATTTTAATGTAATGCTGTAGATGTATTGTCTTGTGGTTTTAAATGTATTTTGAAATATAGCTTTTTGTGACTAGTTACTCCAAGAAATCGATTTGGCTTTTCTCATTACTCTGATGTAAGGTCAAAATATTTAGGGTTTACATTTAAGATTTGCGATTACTATATATTTGTTTTTTTTTAAAAAACAAGAATCAAAGAGAGCTATTATGTCACCATTTTTTAAAATTAACAGCGTCTGCCCATTTCAACATTGATGCATTTCCTCTTCCTTGCTGTTACCGCAAAAGTAAAATCATTAGCAAATGCTTGTATATGTATTGTGTTTGTTGAATAATGTCATTTTCTTATATCATTCATTTTTTATGGGGAATATCTGCAAGCAAAGTCTATTAAATAGAGCCATTACAAAGACCGTGTGGGAAATCAATAGTACGTTACTTACAGGATAATCTATCATTATTTCTTCTACTTTTAAAATTGACATTAAGTAGTTTCTTTAAGGGCATTCAATAAGGGCGTTTTGTGGATTCTAAAATTTGTTTAAGTTGTAATATTGTAATGTGAGGCTTTTTGATATCAATCGTAATTACGGCAAAGTATAAATAGGCAAATCTTAAAAAGTTAATTTTATTCATAAAATTTATAAGAATATATTTCACTGATTTGCCTTAAGAAAATCAAAATGGATTGTAGTTAAAATGTTAAGATTTGTGCTTCGCAATAACATAAAACACTGCTGGTCACTTAAAATGGAGCTCCCTGAATAAAAAATGAAAATCATGTGAAATTCACACCATGTTTTTGTGGTAATGAAATATGCAAATCATGAGCACAACAATGCTTACGCACTGAAGTGCGATATAAAAGGAGAAGATAATACATCATTATATATGAAGTATCTTTGATCCCATATTGAGGCGTGCGTCAGTGGTTATTGCCAACAACGCTAATTATTAATTTTGTGATAATTCACGCTTCAAAAGAAGTTTCAATTTCATTGAGCTCATTTTTATGTAACGTGTTATCTGATAAATAAATTTTGCTGTGATATCTCTGGATATTGTTTGTGTTGCATTTCTGGTATAGCAAGCAGTGTGAAAATGTTTTTATTCAGCAACGTATTAATATTCCTTGATCTAAGAAAAAAAATTGTTTCAGCTAATTATTTTGAAAATAAAAATTTTTTCAGCTAACTTAATAATTTGATCATTATTTGCCAATGTTTTGATTATATTTAAATTTAAAATTCATTTGGTATTTAAAAATAATGTTTTGAACTTTTACTTATTCATAGATAAACTACGATAAAAAGTAATCCAAATGTGTTATGCTATGTATTTCAAAAAAAAAAAAAAAAAAAAAAAATTGTGTTTGTAAAAATTTAGGGAATTTTTGTCTTTTTACTACTAAAGAACTACTTGAAATTGTGAAAGAGAGGTTAAATCTGTTCTGAATATTAAAGTATAGATGGTAATGATTCAATTTACTTAATCTATTTCAAATGTAATTCACTCTCGTTTTTCATTAGCTTAAAAATTAAGAATTCTTATTCAAAAGAGTTTTAATGGGAAAGAAAGTACTATGCATGTGGTTTCAGTTATTTACTGTATAAAGACAAGGATTTATTTATAAATTAACTTTTTATGGGTTATTTTTGATCACTGGCTCAAGTAAAACACTATATACTTAATATTTTTACCCAGAAGCACGTCCATTGAAGTCATTAATTCAGATAATTGTCAATTTTAAAAGTAACAATAATTAGCTATATTTAAAATGCTATAAAGAATACTTAATCTTTTACAAGAGATTTTTTTTGCATTTTACAAATATGATATTAACTCTTTTTAGGTATACTTTAAATAATTATATAATTTTCAGTATGTTAATGAAATATAATATTATCTGGAACAAAGCATAATTTTATGAATGCTCACATTGTTCCTCAATGTGAAAATATCAGTCTTCCAATACAATATTTTTTAAAGTAATCAATGGGGAGAGAACTATTTGTTTATCATATCATATATATATATGTGAGTGTGTGTATATAATTTTATATGTTATATTTATGAATGCTGTTCCATTAAAACATTTTATAAAACTAGGAAATATTTCTAAAATTTCTGTATATCAACAGCATACTTTTTGTTTTAAAACATTGGTTTTCTTTAAAAGATGCTTGTTTTTCAATAGATAATTTACTCCCAATGAAAATCAAAATTTATAAAAATTATAAAACAGCTAATACAATTTACGTTAGCACACTGTTTTGAATTTTTTATAATACGCAATCATAGTACAACAATCAAGGTATTATTTAAGTAGTAATTTTTACCTATACTATATAAGTATGAGAAAATACTATTCTAATACTAGAATATTAAAATAATATGAAAATTATGCCATGACTGCAAATTTTGAAGGAGCATGGGATAAATTGGCGCCTCATATTTCTTACAGAAATTGGTGCCATCCAAGAAAGAAGTCATCAGAAAAAAGTGATAAAAATTCTTTATTAATTATCATTACTCTAAAAAAAGATAAAAAAATAATGTAAGAAAATGAAAACTTTTATGCATTTAATATAACACATTTTCATTCATACTATACATATTTCCATAAATAGAAGAAATATAATTTTTCAACTTATCCAAAGTAATTCCAAATCTCTCATAAATTCTCAGTTTTTTTCATTAGTGAAAAATCAAAATTTTAAATTTTTATGACAATAGTTTCTTATTAAAGTAATGAATTTAAAGTTTTTCTTAGTAAATGACTTAGAAAATCATAAATAAGTTTTAATGAATACTTTTTGCTAAATTCATTCATATCAGTGTAGAACTTTTTTTGACTTTTAGAATCATTGAATTCTATTTCTGCTTACCTTAAATACATTTGTAAGCGATTAGGACTTGTCCCACTTTCTTTTCTTATTGTAAGATAATTTGGTCTATAACTAATATGTGCCCGATTCACATAATTGTTTGTTATATATTTCCTGTTTGTATTTGGCTTATAATTTTCAAATTTTCTCCTTGAGTTATGATAAATATTGTATAACTGACAACTAATAAGTTGCAGAAGCATGTCTTTCACGTATTAAAGTGATTGTGTGATGTAAACTAAATTTTATTCTGTATATTTAATAATAATAATTTTAAAACAAGGTTAATGTCAAAATTTTCAAGTAGCACAAATTTAATTCTTTTTTAAATAACTTACTATAAATAATTTATGTGCATCATAATGCCAAATGTTTTTATGCTGAATACTTGGTCATTCTTTGAGTTATTGTGTAAACAGATGAAAAATATGCATTAATACCGAATAATATAAATCTTTAATGTCATTATATGTACAGAAATTACAATATAATTGAAACTGCTTTTTCATATTTGTTAAGATTAGAATAAATGATATTGTGAATATTTAATATTTATAATTACAAAGCACTATAAAATATATTACATAAAATACTTAAAATTGTAAATCTTACAATAATTTTTGACTAAATAAAATGTAATTTTATTTCTAATGCTAAAAAAGACATCATGTAGAATAAAAAGTATTGATTTGTAAATTAAGAAATAGGTTATTATATACTAAGCATTACATTTAATTAAATAATTTTATTGAATATATAATGAAAACTAGATTTAGTATGAAAGAGCTGAGATTGAAAGCATTAAGTAATTATAAAGTATATAAAAACATTACCTTCAAAAATAATTTCTTAAAATTAAATTTAAATTTTTAAAATTAAAATTAAATTTCTTAAATTTAAGTTTTTTTCTTTATTTTCTTTATTTTTCAGAAAATTACCCAGGTATGAGAAAATTCTTCCATTTCTTCTACTCTATTGTAAATTTAGAGATCAAACTTTAAAATATCTTCTATGTAAATGTAAGATTTTCTTAATTTAACTGAAACAAATTCTTAATTAATGTAAATGTAAGATTTTCTTAATTTAACTGAAACAAATTCATTTGTTTTAGTATTTTGATATTCTAAAAGATTGATTTCTTCAAAATAACTTAATGAAATTTGTGATTTTGAATAATATCTGTTAAAAAAGAAATAAAATTAAATCGTGTATATTTAGTTATATTAAAAATTTCAACTATGAAATAACCGAAGTAAGTACAGCAAGTTACAATTATAAATAAATGATAATGAATAGGATGTAATAAAATATTTTCACCACATTCAAGAAAAATAGAAGTATGTCTTTTGTGGCAATCTAAATTTCGAATTTTCTTTTCTTGAAAGTAAAAACATACTTTATGCAAATGATTTAAATTTTTAAACTATTTTTGAGATTTGTATGGTAATCCCTAGGATTTTTAAAAAAATTAGGAATACCATATAAGTCTCAGGGTTCTAAAAAATTATTAATTTATCAACTAAAATTCATTCTGAGATTTCTTAATGATTTTAGCCATTCCGTTATGTAGGTTTATGGTGCCAAATAGTCCATTACATGAAATTAAATTGTCATATTAAATAGAAAGTTTTATAGAATTAGTTCGTAGATAATATCAGAGATTTCTGTATCTAGACTAGTTAAAATAAAAGTATGCAGTAAAAAGTGAATTCTACTCCTAAAATTAAAAATTTTCCAGCAACTTACGAAAAATATAATCTATATTAAAGAATGCTTTCTAAAATAAAACACCTAATAAATATATTTTAAAACTTGAATTTTGTTACAAATAAGATTTTTATTGTATTCCATAAAATAAAAAATAATTCATAGTTTTATATCTAAATGAAACTTCATATTTAAGTCTTGATTTGGCAAAATGTGTACGGAGCATTTAAAAAAATATAAACCAAGCAAGATTGTGAATGATCTTAGTTTTTCTAGAAATGACATGGGATTCATTGATTATTCCATTTCTTTTAGCACTTAACTGAAAAATAATTGTAGAGTAGAAATAATTGTTATTTTAAACTTTCAATCTAAAATAATATTTTCTCTTCAGATATTTTAAGTAAAATTACAAATGAACGCATGAATTAAATATTTTCAAAATTTAGCTTACTAATAATTCGTTGTTTAGTAGTATTTTTGATTATAAGATCAAATTAATTAAAAAGACTATGTGTTATAAAAAACAACATTGAAATTATATGTTTTATTATAAGTCATTGGCTAACCTATTCTATAAATTTGTATCCTAAAATATTGCAAACGTTAGTATTCAAATATTTTTATCAATAGTCTTTCCATTTATAGTTCATTGACAAGAAATGTTTTAGGCAAAACAAATTTTGTATCATATAATTATGTCAGAGTCATACCGAAATTGGTATATATTCCTAATTTAATACACGTATACTGTATTAATTTTAAGAATTTTAAATAGCTTGAGGTAAAGAGGCATGTTATTGAATTTCGAGGGTTTATAAAAATTTGAAAAGCAATAGGTTAAAGTCATAACATTTTTATAAGTTTTTTCACAAATTATTTACTGTTTTCTAATGTAACATAAAAACTTTAAATTTGTATTCAAATTTTAAATGCATTTCATCAGCATCGAAACAAAATATGTCATTAAAATATATTATGTTGTAATTGAATGTATTTTATTTAACAAAGAATATTATGGAATGATACAACAATTTTTGTGCATATCTTTTTGTACACCATAATATATTTAAAAAAATTTGTTAAAATTAAAAATTCCCTATTAATTTAAGATATTTATTCATTTATGTAATTAAATGTTTATGTCTTTCCATTAAATATGTGCAAGATTACGGATTTAGAAAAAACACTTTTGTATTGATTTAACTAATTGCTGTTGAAATTAATTAATTACATTTATGAAATAATACTTTAAGACTCTCGAAATCTCAGCAATCGTAATCTATATCAAATCACACTAAAATTTTAAAATTACATTTGAGCAATGAAAATCTTTTTAAATAAGCGTATAATACATATAAGATTTACTTTTGAATGAACTGCAGCTTACAATTTTAAAGCATTTGATAATGGGCAGAACATTTTGAGGATTTATTCTCTTAAATACGGAATAATTATTTCAGTTTCAAACTTAATTTAGGCATACAATATTTTATAAAACTTATTTACAGTTTTAAATAATATTTTTTTTATCATAGTGTAGTATTTAATTTGTTTGAATAAAAATTAATTTTAGATTGATTGGAATTTAAATAATATAAAATTTTATCTTAATACCAGCTATTTGATAGAGTTTAAAGGTTATTTTCGGAACTATCTAATTGCTTTATCTGAAATTGTTATAAAACACAAAAACTAATCTTCTAATAATATGAAAGCATTTGAAGCACATCCTTTTTATCTGCAGAGTGAAAATCCAATCTTTCTCAAAATTATACAAATTGAGTTTTGTATTGCAAAAGAGATTTTTAAAACTTGCACGATAAATTTTGGCATGTTTCTCTTGCCTCGTGATATAGTTATGTTTGCGGAATTAAGTGGTACAACGTGTTTATAAATATAAACAATATTATAAGAAAGTTATCGTCAATAACAAGCATTTGTATAAGAAATTTGCATAAAACAGAACTGTGTTAATTTGTCACGTTGTAAATCAAAATGACTCAGCTATGGCCTTTACATAGATATTTAAACAAAAGTCATTTACTTTGAATTCAGAAACAAAATTTATGAATTATGTTGAAATTTCTTGAACACAGCTACAAAATAATCCACTAAAGCTTAATGAAAAGTTTTATTAACTAAAATATATTTTTCAAATAAAAATTTTGTTTGTAAAAATAATTTAATTCCAGAAAGTATTTTAAAGATATATTTGTTAAGATAGATATGTATGTTTTGTATTTCTTTCCATAAGTGTCCTTCCTTTTATAAAACATGTTCTTTGCTCACACATTATTTTATTTTTATTTCTAAATTAATATAGATATAAATAAATGAAAAGTTTTAAATTGAGAAATACCAGACACACTTAATTTTATGTATTTAGCAAAAATAGGAAATAAATTTTACATATCTTTGTAAAAATATACTTCATTATCTAAATTTTAAATGCCTAAGAAACTAATTTTAAAATTTTTCTTTAAAAATCTCAAAAAAAAACGCGGACGTCTATATTCATTTAAAAAAATATTAAATTAATCGTATTATAAAGGAAAATTCAAATTGTCTCCTACCTGATCTATTAAGCACTAATTATAAAATATAATTATATATATGTTTATCAAAGTGCATATTTATAGACGCATTTGTCAGAGTTCTTGAATATTATTCTACGTGGTAAATAAGGAAACGCACAATACTCACCTTTGAATATACACGTGGACGCGAAAATGAGTTAATGTTTTTTATTTCTAATGGCGGGCACCCTAGAGCAAGTAAGTACATAAGCCCATTTGCCGCACAAAGGCCGGAAACTACTACTCTTTTTATCGTTAGCCGGTGGGCACCTGTGAACCAAGTCATGGAGGAACTAGTAGCATCGCCCACGCCACACCACCACAAACCCGTTTATAGGGTGGGTCACATTCATCCATCATCTGAGGAAAGGACAAGAAACACAGAGAGAGAAAGTACATCCATACCTGAGCCGGGGTTCGAACCCAGGTCCTCCCCATCCGTGGTCAGTTACGCTAACTACGAGACAGGTTAGACGGCAAATGAGTTAATGTTATCAATAATATAATCTATCAATATTGATCTTTATGCTATTCAATACACATAAAAGCTTGATAATTTATATCAAATTAATTCTATATTATAATTATGAGTTATTATGAAACAATTATTGCTATCAAACCCAATAATGATAAATGTATTTCCTATGAAATAATTGGCATTGATAGCTAGCTTAGAGACATAAAAACAGTGCAGTGAACAAGCTGATAAATTGGCGAAAGTATATTCTTTCGTTTAGTTTTCTTCTAACCGTGAACAAAATATAACAGTGGGCAATTTATTTTAAAATAACTTTCTATGGGGACTCGATGAATAAAATATGAGTGTTTTTTATTTTGCGTTGTGTTTTAAAAAGGTTTTTGAAAAAGAAAGTAATTGAAAAGAATCGATTTATTTTATTTATCTATATTTTGTTTTTATAAAAATTCAGTTTTATAAGCTATTTTATTGAGCTCTTATGAATTAACATACTCATTAGTTAACTGTCATTGATATATTTACACGTGGATGTATTTTTTTTATACATTTTGCGCTCAAAAGATAATAGAAGTGCTTCGAGTTTTATTGTATTGGTGTATTGTATGTGTTAAAAATGTAATCAATTTATTGTAGATTTTATCTTGAACAATAAGATTTAAAAATTTATTTATTAAATTATTTTACCCTCACATTTAGATTCATATTAACGATATCTGAATTGAAGGTAGTATCGAAATTAAGGAAATATTTCATATTAAATTCATTTCTTATCAATTATATTAACAATGTAGTAAAAAATAATATCATATACTGCAATTTGAGCCTAGTTATGGTATTCAAAGACTTAATTTACATTTGAATCTTTTAAACTGTTCATTTTCCTTTTATTTCATTTCTTAATTGATAAAAATTTGCTGTTTTTAAATTAATTTGTAATTTTTTAATAATTTGTAATTTTTTAATAATTTGTAAAGTTTTTCTGAATAACAAATAGTTGAAAATAATCATTTAAATTTTCTTGTTTAGCAATTTACAGATTTTAAGAAATTGCTGCCTATAAGAACTTGCTTTTTATTCACAATATGTGATATAAAATAACTGAATTAATTTCAATTATATTGAATATAAAAAGTATCATACGTATCATTATTAAATTTTCGTAGGTAATGTTTGATACTTTACTTGAATTACAAATTTTAAATAAATTTATATTAAAAAATAGGAAAAAAGTTAAAGTTTTAGACTTTTGTTTGAATTAATAATATCAAATAATTTTGTTACAATGCAAACTTTAAAAATCGAAATATAATTAATTCATTTTAATAATTATAAAACTCATTTCGAATAATTATAAATAACTTGTATAAAGAAAATAGAGTGAATACTTTTAGTACATGAATGATGCTATAAAATATTTCATGAAGCTAGGTAACAAAACAATAATAATTTAAAATTTTGAAAAAATGTTATATAGTTCTGTTTCCCGAATTACTTCAATATTTAAGAATTTTAAATTATTAACAGAAAAAGTCAATTTTAGGAAAATGTGATCTTTTTAACAAGTTGAATGCTAGTTCGAGTTAAATGCTTCTAATATATCTTAAATAAGGTAAAATGATCAAAAATGCATTTAATATTTGATAATAGCTAATCTTCTGTCTGTTTTTTAATTTTTAAAGCCACTGTTTTTTTTCAAATGCAAATCAACATGTTTATATTTTATTTGTAATTCTTTTTACTATATATTATATATTTATTCAATTAAGTAAGAACCACTTTTAAAAATTTGCTTAATATGTTTTGTTTCATTCAAGACAATAGTTTTAAACAAAAGCCATTGCGAATTCAAAAGAAAAATTATAGCTAATAATCGATTTTATTGTCTTTTAAATTAAAATAAATTTTGATTCTATTAATATATACCTTTCTATCACAAATAATAGTTTCAGAATATTTTTTATCCTTTAAATAATTTCTTCCAATTTGTTTTTAAATTAATTTAAGAAATTAATCTGTAATCATAAACTTTGTACTTTTTTCATTAATGAAATAAGATCTTAGTAAAAATGAAAGATTCAATTTCTAATTCTCCTACAAAAGAGCAATCACTTTTGTATCATATGCTTTTGTATTAAATGGATCACGTGTTGTGAACACATATATGACAAGACTTGTAATTCCTGACGTGAATACGAAATTACTTCATAATTACAATGTAAATGTGCGTGCGAGATCAGCTCGAGATAAAAGGAACGACTGAAAAATAATTCAAACGCGATGAAATTTCAGTCAACCTAATTTTGTCAGATAATTCTGTGTCGTATAATTAAGAGTCTACCGTCAATTTATTTTGAAGCACAAATGAATGGAGGAGAAATTGTAACAAATTTAATCTTAGTGTAACTGAAACACAACTTTAAATTACTTTCAACATTGAAATGAATGTCTTAGTAACAATAGGGTTCCACGATTAACTTGCTTTATTTATCAATTAATTTTCATTTACTAAATAGGAATGAAAATTACTGTGTCTTGTTTATTTCTAACTTTTGTAAACATTTCATGAACTTTAAAACAATCTGCACTTCATAGTATCATATCACATATTTGGAAGCTTCTTTAATCAAAAATATAGTATAATTCGCTTAAAAAAATTGAAATTAATAATCAAAAAAGTTCTTACACTCTTATTAAAGCCCATTTTCCCTGTAACATAGAAACAAAGTTTAAGAAAATCAAAATTTATACCAATCTGATAATTTGTCCGATTAAACGGAAAACCTTCTTATGTGAATATTGCTTTATAAATAATAAGATTTTTCATATTAATATTATTCTTTTATTATAAAGAAAATTGCAAATTTTAAAACTTTACTAAGAAAAATACATTTTTAGTAATTTCTAGATTCACTTCAAGTTTACATTCAATTCAAAGTTAAGTACATACATGTAGAATTTCTATATTTATTTTAAGTCTGGTAATGAAAAGGGTATTTACATTTTTTAAAGCTAAGTTTATTAAATATAATAATGTTAATATAGAAAAATTACAAAGTAATTTTATTAAATTTAGATTCTTATAAAAATTTTAATAGAAAAATGTAAGAATATTATTACCTAAAAAGTAAATATGTTATACAAAATTTAAATTAAGAGTTTTGAACATAAAAAACATGTAAGGTAATTTGTTAGAATTTTGCTATATGGAAACATTATTATAAACGTAAGTTATTATCAATGCTCAAAGTTCATAATAAGTAATATTACTCAAGGTAACCAAAATTTATAACCATTAAATTATTCAATTAAAACAAAAAAATAATGAATTATTTAAATATTGCATATGATTCCTCAAATACACATATATGAGTTGGGAAATCTAAACCTACACGAAAATATTACAATATTTTTCTTTAAAAATATTGAAAAAATCATAAAGACAAAAAATTCACTTTGTAAATATACACCTATATTAAGAATAATGATGCTGGTAAGTCTCAGAAATTTAGTATGAAATTCAAATATGATTTATTCTATGAAAGCTAAAACTTGACTACTAAGAAATATCTTGAAAGAATGTTTATTTTGTAGTTTTGCTTAATAAAACCTGAAAAAATTTGAATACAAAAAGTCTAAAAAAAATGCTTTTGCGTGATTGTGTCACGTAAAAAGAAAATAAAATCTCATATTTATTTTTAAACTAAAACGTTTGATTTCTTTCAGGTTAATGTGACAGTTTCAGCTGCTGGTGTCGAGAAATGGCAACAAAAGAGTTTTTGGCAGAGCATTTCAACTCTTGCTAATGAAAGTAGATTTATTTTTATGGTTTTCGACTTTTGATGGTGTGCAAAATGGTCGAGAATCGAATATATCGCCTGCTGATAACCAAAAGTTCGATAAAGTTATATCTAATACAAATGTATTGCTCCAACTTTTCAATTTTTTAGGGAAATGGCGAGTAAAGAGTTTCAACAAAGAATAAATTTTCTCCTAACCAGAAAAAAAGAGGAGAGAAAAAAATAGTGAATTGATGAATCCTCTACGTCAAGCGCCATTTTATTTACTTATTTATTTCTCGGAGTTTGGCAACTTCTGATACTAAATATTAGAATATTTTTCCAAGAGTTGCAGGAGACTTATGATGCATGGAGAAAGTGAAAAGAAATACGAAGCAAAATGAATTTTCAAAGAAAAGTTTCTTGGTAATGTTGGGAAAAGAAGCAATACTTTTTAAAAAACATTTTTCCAAATCTGTTGCTGAATAAATTTTCGTTTAGTGTTGGTGAAAGAGCAGTAATGAGAGAGAAAAATACTGTGCACTTTAAAATGTAGAAAAACAATCCGATTCGATATGAAATCAGATATGTTAAGAAGGAAAATTTCAAATTTTTTTTATGAAACTTGCCCAAAAATATTTCTAAAAATATTTTATTAGAAAACTTTCTATACTTAGATTTTAAATGTTTATATCTAAAATTTGGCCCCCGTACTACATATGTTGTAATACATTAACTAATAAAATTAAAAAAAATTATAAAATGGAAATATTTTTAATAATAATATGCTTATAAACTTGTTTTTTTATTTACACCTATTAATTTAATTTCCTAATTTTGAATATCTGTATAATTCTGAAGAAACAGTTATCAAGATATATAAATAACATTGAATTTTTACATAATTTTAAAAATTCAAATCATTAGTTTATGAGTTAAAGAAGAATATTTACTCTTCATTTCTATTGTTTCAAAAGAATAAAGGTATTATTGATGAAATTCGCATCATGAAAATATTTTACAAAATTTACAATCATTTTATATTTTACAATCTTACAAAAGTATTTTAATGCAATTTTTTTATTTTTTTAAATTTTTTAAATTTTTTTTATCTATTTTTATTTTAAACAACGATGAACTTTTGAAATTCTGATAAGATACCAACCACATTTTATTGTTAAATCAAAACGCATGACAAATTGTTATTGTTATGGATTTCCTGGAATCCTTGAATTACTCAGACAAAATTAACGACTCAAGTTCATTTCGTAATTTCTTTATACATCCTAATTTTACCCTTTTTTAACCTAACTTTAATATACTCAACTTGAGTAAACGAAACTTTTAGATATGAAAAGGAAACCTGAATTAATGATTTTGTTATCTATCTCTCATTATAGTCATGTTTTTTTCACAGGAGGTCTAATACACGAGGAATAACAGATTTAAGTTAAGAATTGAAGATGTGTGTGTGTGTGTGTGTGTGTGTGTGTGTGTGTGTGTGTGTGTGTATGTGTGT
>JAPDSC010036130.1:1436231-1568735 GCA_026290005.1 Latrodectus geometricus
AAAATTTGAACATCTTGAATAATCCTAATAAACTTATTTACAGGAAAAAAACATCACTTAAGAAATCCATATTTTTATTGCCGAAAATATAATAAATCATTTCTCTAAGAAGGTTTCAAGACAAATCCTCTTTTCAAAGATAAGGTTTGATTACAAATCATTTATTGTTAACTCAAATTACGTTGCTAAATCTAGGTCAACTGATGGTCCTGTTTCTTAAAATAGTTATTACATTATAACAAATTGTAAAACAATTTTCTGACTTCGGTTCACATAAAAATATCATGAATTTTTATATAATGTTCTTTTTCACAGAGAAAAATCTAAGTTTGATATCGAAACATTAATTTATCAACCATATTTTTTTAGTTATTTCTCTAAATATATTTTTGTCATTTCTAAATATATCGAACTTCAAAAATGATTCTTAAAAAATCTGAAATTCTCAATAAGATCTGTAAAAATGTCAAATGATGTTTCAGAAATCAAGCAATCTATGGCTATATATGCTCTTCCACAAAGTTTCACGTTATTTTTTTTAAAGAAAAGTTGTGCTTATTTTAAGAAGTAAGTAGAAAACTTATTCATTTTTAATACGGTTCCTATTAAATTTCTAGTATATTGTTTAAAATTGAAGTTGTTTCATTTGTATAGATAGAAATTATAAATTTCAAATAGTCAAAAATGTCTAGTAATGATGTATTTAATTTTCATTAGTATTACATTTACCAATATGACTCAAATTGTCATCAAACCAGAAATTTGCATTCTTTATTATTTACAAAGAAAAACTGATTACATACTTTAACGAATATATGTGAATACATTTTATGTTTCATTCATTTAAAATATTTGGAAAGTTTATAGAAACTTAATATTGTTGTACAAAAGGTCACGTACCAAAGAAAGAAAACTTAGAAATATCTTCCAAAAGAATTCATTATACGTGAGTTAATTTTATAATTTTTAAAAATGTTATCAATCATTTTCAAAATATATGTTATTTCTTCATCTCCTCTACAGTTATTTTTCTAACTATTTTTATGTGTTTTTCTAGTTTACACTTATAATTATTCTTTCCATCATTTCCTTTATAAAAATTTTCTTTCATAGTAACATTCACAAGTCTATCGTAGAAAATTGATTAACCTTTCAAAGCTAAAGATAGGTACTTAAATACGTAAAAGTGAAATACATAATTATTGTTATATAAACTATAATGCATACTACCTCCACCTTTACAATATACATAATTTATTGCATTATCAAGCTGTTACTTTCCATGCAACTTTATTTTTATGAAATGTTAAAAAAAATTGAGTTCTTCTAAAATACCAAGTTCGATAGTCAGAATGGTTTTGATTTCTTTAAATGGGCAAAGGTTTGGTCACCTTTACTCCTTTTAAATCAAGCTAACAAAATTGTGATTGATATTTAGTTTTGATTGGTTTTTATCCTAATTTGACACCCATAATTTATTTTTATTAGAATTTTGCTTCTACGAAAGTAAATTGAAATAATATTTTGATCTATAACTTTAAGTAATTATAACTATCACACAAATTACTTATGATTATATTGTATCATTTATGTGTGTATGAGGCTGCTTCTATATTTGAATTTCCTGAATTATATTCAAGTCAATTTCATTGATAACCAGTTTTTATACCATTTGATTTTAAAATGCCAGAACTGGGGAAACTTTTTGGAACAAAACCGCATATTTTTGTAGTTGTTTTTTAAGCTTTAAATTACCGAGAGAATATAGCTATACAACTAATCGAATTAACAGGTTATTTTAAGATATAAGACTGCTAAAAACTATGGTTAATAAATACGTGTATAATATACTCTCTCCTGTTTAGTTAAATTTTTTTATAGTATAAGATTAAAGAAACATTTACTCAGGATTGCTTATGTTAAATATAAAGTATTTTGTTGTATTTTTTATTCTTTGAACATTTTATTTTTATTAATTTTCTCCGGAAGTTTTTATATGAAATATTATGGACCCAAAAAATTCTTTCCTTTCGGGTATTTTTTGTTAAAACTAGAGTAACTGTGCCTTTTTAAGTTACCAAAAAAACAGTTATTTACTCTTTTTAAGAACTTATTTAGATACAATATTTTCTTTTCTTGTACTCAATGTTCATTATTTTCGATAAATAATTAATTTCTATATATTTCAATATGTATAGAAGATTGGCTATTTCATAAATATAAAAATGTATTTAGATCATATTTCATAAAAGAATATATGGCATTCATATTTTGTACAAAATAGAAAGTGTAAGATCTCCAAATTCCCAACAAGAAATTGCATGGTATTTAATGATAAGTTCATTGCTGCATTCAATAAGTTCATGTAAAATTATACATCTTTCTACCGTTATTCAAGAGTAGATGAGATTGAATCAATGACTTTTCACTCCTAGGTTAAATCTCAAGCGTATTATAAGAGAATATTACAGTGTTACAAATTGTTACTAGAAACACTTTTGGTTATAATCTTAAAAAGAAACATCCAGAAGAACTCTTAAATAAATTAAGAGTGTGATATTGATCAAAGTACAAAATTTTGATCTGGTATCTAATTCCAGATCACCAATAGAGAAAGGGAAAATACTAATAATTGTATACTAAGATTAAAAAAATTATCTATAAAACTTGTTAAATACTGAAATAAATGATTAATATTTTTTTTTATGTAAAATGACTCGGAAGAAATTTTTTTATTTACTAACTTGAAGTTCATGAAGTCTCGCTAATGGGATCAAATAACTTAAAATACCTGAAAAATCCAAGAGAATATAAATGCAAAGTAAATAAATTTAGAAAACTTTTTTAATCAGTGCTGTTTAATGAAAACTAAGAGTGGATATTTATTGCATTTAACTCAGAAAATAACTTAGTAATATTTTGGTACAAAATCTAAGTCCGTTTTTGAATTTTTTCTTTTTTAAGTCTAATTTTTCACTACTTTTACATTTCAAAAATTTTATATTACGCAATAAAAATTTAAGCTGCGGAAGTAGCTGTTTGATTTTTAAACACATGAAAGATATTATACATTTGGTTTTGCTTTTTCTTCAAAATTTCATGAAGAATTGTACAGGCATATTAGAAAAATGGCTTAGCGTCAAACTGATTGACTATAAAAAATTAATGTTGAAATAAAATTCCTGGATTAAATATTTTCCTATATAACAATTTTATTCCCTAAGTTATGATCAGTGTAAAACAAAACTCTCAGAGCTTCAGTGCTGTTATATATTATTTATTAGCAAATCAATCTTGACAGTAAATTTTTTTTTTATCCAAAAGTAGATTTTGGCTGCTTCTAGGCATTTAATTTTAAAGAATAATTTGCACCAGATGACCCATTCAAGTGAAGAATTATTATATTTATTCGATATATATCCATAGATACAATCATGTTAGATGAAGATTATAGAATTAGGTATAGATTATGTAACGAGTGAGTAATATTTCAGAAAGGGTAATGTGTAATTGTAAATTAATGATAAATAGATTAAAATACTTTATCAGCTAAATGTGTACATGAAACTACTACTTAGCTAATTCACAGAAAGAATAAGATACTTATTTCAAGAAATTTTATAAAAGGTCTTACTTTAGGATTAGCTTTAAATTTCAAATATAAATACAAAAAGTGAAATTATATAAAGGATTTATTACAAAAACAAATTTTATTGTTAGGGACTTTTCTTCATAAATTCAATAAATAATTAAAATATTTTATTATTTTTGAATTTTCCAAATTTTTATTTATTTATTGAATATAATTATTCGTTGATATTTAAATATGTACTCATATCATTTTGAGCAGATTATGCAAATTAATGTCATTTTTAGAAATGGATGTAGCAGTTTATACTTGTGCACCAAATAACTATAATGAAATACTTTTTTATAATAAGCTTTTTTTTTATCAAACAAAGTACTTTTTTAATTATTTGGAATATGCAAATATTCTTATGCATTGGATGAAATATAAGTGGTTAACAATATTTCCATTATCATAAAATTCAATATTTTGGAAAATTTTTATGAACTATTTATATTAATCTCATGTTATAAGAAAGCGGTTAAGGAAAATTATGCTTTACGTTAGTTTTTTTATGAGATATATACGTTTCATTTTATAATTATATAATTTTTTATTGCAGTAAAATTTAAAAGAATTTATCTGTCATATAAATTTCTTATAGTAACAAATATATTTTTATGCACAAAAATGTATAGCAAATTAACTATATTCATACTTTTAAAAAACAATGAAGTGATTATCAAATACATGTAGTATGAAATATATATTCTAATTTAAAAATTTTAAAATTGATTAAAAATGTTTGAAATTATTGATAACACTATAATGTATTGAAATATATATTTAAGGAAAAACAACAGTTTTTTAATATAATTATAGTGAAATCAATTTTATAGATTGCTTAATTTAAAAGGATGTAAAAATTTAGGAAGTCTAGACTCATAATTTTAGAAAAATTCTTCTCTTCTCTCAACTTTTTGCTTTTAGGCATTTTGAACTCGCAAAAAATTAGTAAAATAACATCTTTAGTGAAAATTAATGAGAAACAATATTCTCTATAATTTAAATGTAGACTTTTTTCTTTTGTGAAAAAATCTAAAAATAAACAGGAATCAGGAAAAAATTCTCATGTAATAAATACTAAAACTGTGTGTACTATTTTCAGGATATCCGAGTCTTGTCAGTGGTTAATGTTTAAGGAAATGGGTAAAACCACATCTACTTCCTGTTAGTTGGATCGGGAAATCCGGGAAACTAGATTTCCAGTTTCTTTTTCATAGGAACCATTTCAATCTTTTTTCTTTTAAATTTCTTTAGACGAAGTAAATATACTCAGTATCCAAAGCATTACTACTGCAATTTTGTTTCTACATTTTGTAGAAAAGAGGGTTGTAAGAAAACAATTTTTTAAAATTGTTTTTCACTTTTTGAAGCTAAACGATGTATTTTGTAAAATATTTAGTTGGTTAAAACTTTTTATAATAAGATTTACTGATGTTTTAACATTTTGTTTTTAATTTAAAATTTTTCATTAGGCTCAAATATTAGAAACTTTAAATCTTTTTTTTTAAGTTTTGAAAATTTCGTAAAAGTTTTGGAATTTTAATATTTAGCTAATAGATTTTGAATAAATATTAAGTACTATAGACTCATAAAATTAAGTAGTGACCCTAAAATATGGACGCATAATGTAAATGTTAAAGAATCTATTGAATGAAAAGAAGCATAAAATTTATTATAACTCTAATTTTATATTGTGTGGTTAGGTTTGTGTATATAAATACAATTTAAGGCATGCAAATAATATCAATTTTAATGTAAAATATGTGAATAGAATTTTGCCATATTTACGCATTAAATCATGAAAGCTTACTTGATATTAGTTAAAGCATGGAATATATGAGAAATTTACAACCCACAAATATGTAACACAGTTTTAAAATGACAAAATAAGGAGATATAAGGTTGTTCATGGATGAGTTTAATTATGAAAAATATTAGAAATATGTACACATTAAGTTATTTACAGTCAAAAGAAAAATAAAATTAACATTTTTTGAAGAAATGGTATAAAAAATGCAGAGAATTAAAAACATACACATTTAAAAATTGGGAAATTCATGAAGAAGGAATTAATTTGATCTCCAAAAACATCCATTGGAAATATTTTCTATATTCAAAGCAAAGTAAAGTAATTGGGAATGTTAAAAATGTTTGTTGTTAATATGATTGTTGATGGACTGAATAGTAAAAAATTCTATTAATAAGTTAAAATGGAAGAATTTCTTTATTAAATATTAAAGATGTATCTTAATAGCAGAATGTATTTTTTTTTTAGGTTTTTCAAGTATTTTTGGGAGAGGTAAAAAAAGATATGTCTGAGTTATTTTAAGAGAATTTTTTATGATTATGAGGTAAACATGCACGTGTATACTTTTCAAAATACATGTTTGAGGATAGACTTATTATTGAAAGCAATCATTTCACTGTCTTCTTAAGTAGTATCCCTTTCTTCATCAAACTTTCCTGATTATATTGGCTAACTTAATTATTAATGTTCTTATCCATTTTTCATTGTAAAAAATGGCAAAAAGCTATCGGAAAATAAAGTGTGCTCTAGATTTATTAGTATTATACTATTTCAACTGACTGTTATAATAAATGCACGTGAAATAACATTTATGTTTATATTTTATTACAAAGACATCAAGTTATTTTTTGCTGTAAAAATTGTTGTTACAAATAACATATTTTACTAAAAAACTAACTTAAGGTGTGTATGTGTGTGGTAAAAATATTAACATAAGCGCAATCTTAGGTGGCTTGACCTCTCTGAAGTCAGAATGATAAACAAAAATTATGTCTCCTTACATTCATTAAATACAATATTTTATGTCTCTATGATAGATTAATTTATAATCCATATAATTGATATCCTCTTTCATTAAATACCAAAACTCATGTCTTTTTTATGGTATATTAATTTATAATTTTGTCAATAAATCCATTTTAAATTTAGTTATGTAAATTTTTGATAGTAATAATTATTGTTTTGAAGATATAAAATTTATATATATCTATTGAAGGTATAAAATTTATATCTTCAGTGTAATGGATGTAACAATCAAACGGAAAAAATAACTTATTTCCTCACAGATAACAAATTACATGTAAAATTGTTTCAGCACATTGTTAAATTTAGTTTTCGTGCACTTAAAACCATTTTGTATTTATTTTTAGTATTGTATGTTAATTAGAGCTTTACATTAAATAAAATAAAAAATAATAATGACGTTAAAGAAGTAGAAAATGTAATAAGAATAGACATGTTTAACCTGATATTTCAGTAATAAGTTAAAGCAATTGTTATTTAAGATAAGTAGATATAAATTAAATCTCGAACGAGGAGAAATTAAATAAACAGCACGAGTTTAGAGCAAACATTTATATGAAAGAAATCGATCGTGGAGATATCTTCCAAAAATCGTATCACAGCATCCCAAAATGAAATCCATCGATTACCAGCTGATAATCTTCGATTAATCGATTTTTCGCACCACACCGCAGATGTTGCCACACACGTGCAACTAATGAGAAATATTTCTCAAGTTAGTTGAGGGTGCCGAGGTGTTTATTACTGTCGAAAGCATAAGGAGAGATTTTAATTGCGTTGTAAATCAACACAATTTCGCGTCAGGATAACTCTCCTCAGCCCTTCATTTGTTGGAGGATGATATCGCGAGAAGACATTAGTATTCAGGGCGAGCTTTAATATCTGAAATCTTTTGTAAAGAAAAATAATTACTAGTTGCGTGCTCTTTTAGTGTTTACAGAAGAAGAACGAAAAATAAAGAGGTAATAATTTATAACCCAATTTCGTCTTAGATATTTTGCAGAGAATAAATTTTTTACGATAATGGCTGTGAGTGAAGGAATATAAATATAGTTCCTTTTTCCCGTCAAATGCAGATGTTATCGCTACTTCTCCTGATGATTTTCTTAAATCATTTTTTGTTTCTCATGTTTCTAAGGGAATAGTGCCGTAATACATGAACACTATCCATTGAAAATTAAATCCAGGTCACGTTAACAGTGCTTCTTGAAGGAAATAAATTTTCCAACTCTATAAAGTATTCACAAGATGCACAAATAATTTTGGCTAAATAATTTTTCATTTGCCAACTATACATAAAAGTGAGTACATAATATCAGAGTGGAAGTCTTAAGGATAAAAAGGTACATGCAAGAAGAAAAATGTTGATTATTATCTAATTTAAGGAAGAATTTGGAAATATTTTCGATATTTACTTTAAGTATTCATTATAACTTCTTTGCAAACGCTAAAAATTATATTTCTTTAATTCTATAATTTTATATCAATGAAGGTAATTTTCAAAGCTTTAAAAAATATTTTTATGATTCATACAAATTAATGACTATTATGATTTGAGCTTGATTTATGTATAACATTAATATAAAGAATCTTAAAATAATTTCAAATAGTAATAAAAATTATATTTTAAAGTACATACAATTAAGTTTCACTAAAGCCAAAATGTTATCAATACCTAATATCAAAGTGGAAGCACAAAAATACGAATATAAATACTTCCTCTTTTCTTGGTGGATGACATATTTATTAAATTAAAGAGAAATATTTCCTGAAAATTATTTCATGAAAACTTAAGATTTTGATCACTAAATTTTAGGGCAAGATATTTGCATTACTAAAAATTTTTTTAATGAAAAATTAGATATTAATATAAAATTACATAAATAGTTAGTGGTTTATATTTGAGTGTCTACTATGTACATCAAATATATCTCTTACTAAAATGTAGTACAAGGCTATACGTATATTTTAATAGGAAATCAATTAAAAGATTGAGGATTAATTACGGTCATTTTTTTAGCTATAATGATTAATTATTTTATTTGGCTTAAGAGATTAGTAATTCAACGATGTTTAAAGGGGAAATAATTGGTTTTCCTTTTCAATGGATTTCACTTAATATTGTAAAAAAAGTACAATCACCTGCAGTTTTCTAGTCTCAAAAGTAAGTTCGCATTTACTTACTTTTGATTCTGAATGCGAAATATAATTCTCTTTCTGTGTAACTTTTGTGCAATTTGATACTTTTGGGAATTTATAAGATATATTTCACATTAAAATTTGACTTTTTGAAAAAATTGAAAGTAAAATCACCTTAAACTTTTCTTCAAATGATTGGATTTTTTTTCATTTGATTGTAATATTGTGGTAAAGGAATATAAAGGTAAATAAATAAAAACAGATTCAGGTGGTTGAACTAGTGCATAGTAAAACATCCAGACAAAGATCTCCAAAAAACTGGAAAAATAAAAATGTTACCTCTGTCGTAAAAAAAAAGATTAGCGAAATATACGTCTCGAATATATTTTGGCTATTTGTTCTGAACAAAAATAATAATAACTATTTCAGAATTAGCTTACAGAGATAAAATATATTTTAATTAAAGTTATATAACATAAAAAGACCAGTTGATGTTCAATAAGTAACATCAATTGGTACAAAAATCTCAACAATTAAATATATCCCAAAGAAAGGGATAAAAATGCTAAAATAATTCACAATTAAATCCTCAGCAATCATAAAATATGTATAAAATATTGTTTTGTTAAAACATTTAACATAAAGCTATACTTCTTTTAAAATTCATGTTCCAAGTATATTGACTGCCTTATGTTTTTGCAATATATTTTTATTAAACGATGTATAATGTTTAATGACTCAACTGGATAAATTTCAGCGAGACAAAATTTTCACTAATTTTGCTACTCAGAATATTTTTGAGATGCTAAAATCAGCATTTTAGACATTGTTTTTTATATCTTTAATTACCAATACTAATGAAGTTTTAAATAAGATATAATTAAATTTGGACATAAGTTTTATTTCTCAATAAAATTATGAATAAGAGATTAATTTTAATTACTTTTCTTTATAATGTTTCTATTTTCATATTCTCAATTCGCACTTTATATTTCTATATTTAAAAGGAATATAACATCCTCACAAAATATTTTATAAATTTAAGTTTAAATGTGTGTTAATCTATAGATTCCAATAACAAAAAATTCATATCACATGTTGGTAATTTTCTTCATTTTCAAACTTTTGAGAACTTCCTGCTAGCGCAGATTTAACTTTGGCTTGAACTCAATCAGCCGTCCCCATTTTGATCGTAATGAATTCAAATGTTATATTTCATAAAAATTTTTTAAGCTAAGTTTGATTAAGCTTTATAATTGAAGTGTTTGAATGTATGATCTTGGAGCATATACGCACGCATACATTTTTTAATATTAAGAAATTCACCTCAAATTAATTTTTAAATTACATAGTCCAACACAATCCCTTTTAATTCCTATTTTCGAAAGAAAGTTTTAATCTTGTCCTTAATTATTCATTTCCCTAAAGAACACCTATGTTAAAATTTACGTTCAGTTCAGTTATTTTTAAGTTACAATAACCAAACTCCTAAAGATGCTTTTCCTTTCTCCTTTTAAGAAGCATTAAATTGGAAAACTAAGATAAGTAACTGTTGCCACAGATCTTCAGTAAGGAAATACATTATCAAATAACCAAGAAGCTATCTAATTACCCAAAAATTTATCTTCTTTACACAAATTTTTTCAAAAGTTTTATATAAGCATAGTTAATTCTTTGAGAAAATAAGGATTATGCTTGTCAAATTTTATTCAAGTCCAGTGCGAAGTTAGGAGTCGCTCATAATGTACTCCCTCATTAAAGTTTTGAAGTTTTAAGAGCTTTTTTGAGGTAATATACTAACAGAAAGTACCCTAATTAAATCTTTAAAATATATTAGAATCCATTTTTAAATAATCTAGATAAATTTTTAAGGTGACAAAGAACAAGTGTTTCAAATTCTGTAAGAATTCGTTGACGAGTTTACATATTTAATATTCATTACAAAAATAAGGATTGCTTTTTTATAATGAATCAGTTTTGAGAAAAAATATATTATGAGTTTGGTTTCATACAAATGTCAAGTAATATGGATATTTCGGGATGCGTTTTGAATACTATTGTATTCGAGTCCATTGCTATCAAGAAACTGTAGATATATTTCTTATATTCTTTTTAAAGTTAGAGAATTTATAATAAATAGTTATATGGCAAATGAATTATTTATTTAAATTTTTTAGCTTATTGTGAACAATAAGATGTAAATCTACGACAAGAAGTTTTAATACATTACGAAATTGTTTGAATAAATAATCTTCAAAATTAAAATCTTGAGTATATTTCTCCCTTTTTTTTAAATCAACACAAAATCTATTTTTATATTAATATATAAAATTAAAGTAAATAAAATTACTTTTTTATTTAAACTATCATACAATATGTAAGGTATAAAAGAACAACTAAAATAATTTTAGTTTTTTTAAATAAAAAATTTTATATTATTTTGTTGAATAAATATAAATGACACGAGAAAAGTATACAAACAAGTTTGTTTGATACATTTTTTGAAAACAATTCTGAGATACTTCAAATGTCTAATCTGTCAAACAAATTGATATCTTTTTGATAGCAAAGAATGTATTTTATTTTCGCTATATATTTTCTGTTTTTATGTGAGAGGAAAAACAAAATGTGGAATTTTATTCTCTTGTTTTTCACGACTGTTTATTTCATCGTGTCATACAATGTTAATCTTAAGCAAAATGTTTTTGTTAAATGAAATGTTAGATAAAAAGTTTTTTTTAACTATCTAAATGATTCTTTTAAACTTAAACTGCTCAGCAGTCTCTATTGTACACAGGCAGAAATTATACAGTTACAAAATGTTTTCATCGTTGAATTCTAGTTTTTTATTGTATTTCAATATTGCAGATATAAAAATTCATATTCTTAAAAATATTGAACAGTTCTTATCAAACGGAATGAATTTCTATTATTTTTGCTACCTTGAACTAAAGCAACAACAGAACATTAACTCTTTAAGAATATCGAAGTAAATTCAATCTAACATGAATCAAATTTGTTTCACTCAAGCAAATACCCAAAACATTGTATTAGATTGATCATAAATACACTGGTTACCATAAATTAAGGAAAAATCACAAAAAATTCTCCCGATAACTCAAACAGTTTTGCGGGGAATTTAATGAAAATTACACACATTAAACGACACATAAGAGAGTACAAAATAACATAAAAAGAAATCACTAGACAATTATGGAGTAATGAAAATAAGCATATGTATACAATGAACAAATGGGAAGTGTAAATTTGATGTAGAAAAAGTACCTTTAATAAAGAGTATGATCACCCCGAAAAGAAATACAGCACATGCAGCGATGTGTGATTCTCTTAATCATGCAATCTATTAATTGTGTAGGAAGTGCGAACCATTACTTTTCCAAAGCAGTTGAAAACATGGCTAGGGTCCTAGGAGAGAAACTGTGAGCAGCTACACTTCGTTATAGAGCGTCCCAAAGATTCTCGATTGAGTTAAGGTCTAGTGATTGAACTGACAACAGCAAGCGCTCAATTATTTCAGGCTCATGATAAGTATCCATGATGCAAGAGCTGAGTGATCTCGCATTATCATTATGTAATGTGAAAACATTAACTTATTGTCATGACACAAGGATGCACATAAGGATTCAGGATGTCATCTCTGTATGGTGAGCATTAACATTTCCACGGGAAAAGACATGGAGATCTGCGATGCAAAGATCTCCATGTCTTCCAGCGCAGATCTCCATCCTCGCATTCAGACCAAATGAAACGGCATGCCCGTTTCATTTGCGCATCGATTTCACTGATGTTTTATGAACGTTCTCTCCAAATAAAAATGCGCCTATTGTCACTCTCGAGGCTAAACATGGGCTCCCCATGTCAAGCGAACCATGGGTGTGCCCATTGCGAACATTGCCGCTTATGGCGCAACGCAAATGACTGGTTGCCTCGCATTCAGACCACGTCCGTGAAGCCTTCGAACCATGGTTGACATGGATACCAACCTTCCAGAGCTTGCAGGAAGGGAGTAAAGTTCGACCACAGTTCTGATTCTATTCCTTCGTGCGCATAATGATAAATATTGGTCATTGGTACTCATGGTAGCGCGTGGCTGTCTTTAGATTTACCTCCAGGATGCCATATTCATGGTTAGAAATTGCTGCCAAAGTTTACGAATCACAGACGGACTCACATTCAGCAATCTAACCATTTCTATCTTCCTTTGTCATGACTCTAGTCTCCCAATAGCTCGTTATCGAAATTGTTCGGTCACATAATACCTGGAGATCATTATTACGATTTCGCTATACCAGACTTCTAATTTCAGACACGCAGCAACAATTGCTGCCTTACGCTGAGATATCCAATTTTATGCTCCTCTAAAATGACGTATTCCGACAGCAGGGCCACTATTTTGGATATTGTTCTATCGTTCAGCTCCTTTTACTTACCAACATATTCAAACTTCATGAAGATAGACATATTTTTGAAGAGTTATTACAATTTTTATAATTTTTCTTTAATGTTTGGAAACTAATGTAGTTACATAAATGCGAAGTAGTGCATACCGTTTACGTAAAAAATGAATCTTTTATTGTAAATTAAAGGGAAAATATTGAAATACTATATACATTATTTTTCAAATCATTAACAAACACGAAAACTAGTTTTTATATTTTTCTATAATATTTATCAATGAAATACATTGAGAACCCCCCCCTCCATTTCATTTATGAGTCAGAATATACATTCTTCTAAATTTTCTTTGTAAGTAAAGTGTTAGTCTATATTAATTATTTTTACTCTCATACCAGTATTACATATTCTCTTGGAATTTTCGCTTAATCCTCTTTATTAAAAAATAATTACTATACATTTCACTACCTACGTGATAAAATACAAATGCTTTATTTATTCTTGCTGGTAATTACTTAAATGAAATATTATGAAAGCTAGCAGAGTTTTTAGTTGCAGGAAAAACTCAAAATAACTCTCATGCAATTTCTCAATTTATAATAAATAAAATTTTTCAGATGTTGAAATAATATTCATTAAAAATGACATTAAAAGTTTGAAAAGTTTAATTTGTTTTTCTTACAGTTAACTATTTGCGACAAGCTATATTTATCTCATTTAATTATGGTACAGAGATATTAATCTTTAAAACATTTTGATTGTTAATTAAAAATTATGGTAAAAAGTTTCTGTATGAGGAAATTAATTACATAATTTAAAAAATAGAAAAGTAATTTTGATTCATACTATTTTTATAGTAATTAATTATTAACAAGGCAAAATTTGCTTTATAAACAAATTCATAATAGTCACTCATTTAATCGGAAAAATAATTTTTTAACTAATAAAACATCTTTGATTTAATACTAGGAATTACATAAATATGTATTTCAATCAAAAATAAAAATAATGAAAAATGTTGCAGAAATATCATTTATAAAGAGCAATTCATGATATTGAATTTGCAGATGCAACAAGAAAATTATTTACGAATACATAAATTCAGATTTATTGAAATCAGAAATTTAACAATATTTAGAAACACAAATTTAATAATTCAAAATATTTCCTCTTTAGATTGAGTTAAGATGCCTGCCAATTGAATTATTATACATATTCAAAATACATCATTCTTATAAGCCAATTGAATTTCTGGAGTGTGAGCTTTAAGATCGTCACTCTGATCGTGTCTCATAAAATAGCGCCACCAGGAATATGAACTTGGCGATTGTGATAAGACGCATTAGATATGTATACGTGGCGACACATTATTCAATAAGAGTTCCCTACACCAAATTCCCAACATGATTTTGGATTCAGCCGCTTTTGCAGGCAAACTGAATTTCAGTACATTTAAACAAGTTAACTCTACACATTCGTCGCCACAGACACGTGCCTTTGCAGGCTACTTCGTATTCTCGTCAAGGCAACGGAAAATCCATCCTGAATACTGCACCAGAGGATTTCGCACCGTAAAGTATACACTTGGTTCCCTTTATCGATAGAGATCTTGATGAATAGAGAAATCGTGTTTAGAAGTTATCAAATTCCATTTTTTTAAGTATTTGAAAAGAAAAATATGGAAATTGAATGTTTTCCCATCTTGCAACAATACTTTCAACAGATAAATTCATAATAAAAGATAAATGAATTGTTTTTTTTAAATATTCCATATTTATGACTTTCATTTTATTTATATGTTTAATTGATATGTGCAATTAATAAGAAATTGTAAAGAACTTATAACATAAATTTGCAATTCTAAAAACAAACATAATAACACACATTTAGCATCTGTTTTTACTCAATTATAATAAATAATTGAAATCAGATTTACTAATGAACTAATAGCATGTTTATTTTCTTTCATATTTACTGTTCTTTTTTTTTTTTTTTTTTTTTTTTTTAAAAAAATGAAAAGTAAGCAATAGGAAATTTTATAAAAGTAATAAAATAATTTAATATAAATAGGAAAAATTGAAGTACAAATAAAAAGATAATGTATTTAAATTTTCTTAATACATGAAAAATGTGCAAAAAATTAATCATTTATTTTAACCTCGTGACTTTATTTCATATGGATTTACTTGCAGCAACTTGTTATTCTTGTATATATTAAATCAATAAATTTTGTATTATTTTCTTTATAACATACTTGAAATTTTCTTAAAATCATATCTCTTCACAAAACTAAAGAAAACAAACATTTTAAGTTTCTTAGATTATATTGGAAAACGTCTTATATATATTTATGAAAATAAATTTATGTAATCCAAAATTGAATTTGTAATTTATAAGTCATACTTTTAACTAAGTGTTCCAAGCAACGCATTCCTTCTAAAGATCTGACAACTTACTGCGGAGTCAAAATTTTATTAAGCTTTTCGTATCCGATGTTCTTGTTACAAAGATATTGTTTCTGCTATTTTTTTTCGAAAGAAATAAACGTTTCAAAATTCATCAGAGGGAAAAACAACCGAAAGAAGAAATAAAAACAAAGTGTGAAATCGAATAAAAGTTTTTTTTTTCTTTTCCTTTTCTTTTTATTTCGCCTCTTTCTCTTTTTTTTCTACCAAATGACAATAACTGTTTCTTAAAGCTATAAACACTCGCAGAAAAGAAAAGAAGATAAAAAATAATTTTAGAATGAGGCCATGCAAGGAAAGAAATTTCTTTCTTATTTTAGTAAGATAAAAAGAAAACAAATTCGTGTTTTCGGGCCATTGCATTTGCAGTATTGTAAATGTTAAAACGTTTGTTATTTCTGACATTTGCCCACTTATCTCAACATCTCCGTCTAGCAGAAGAAACATGGGCAAAAGTATTTTATTTTTTTTAATAAAAAATATAAATATATTTCTGTTTCGAATTTATATGAATAATATCTTTTTCTTAATATTTTGTGTTTGCATACATGTGTTTGAGCATAAGAAATTCAAATGGGTTTCTGGAATTTAAAAAGTTATTTTGCGCTATACCGTTGAATTTCTCTCCATCTAGTTTCTCTTATTAAAATAAATATTTTTTATGTGTATGTCAGCACAAAAATTCCGTTTCATTTTAAATTATTGTCATTTACGATGGCAATGTCAATACGTTGAAGCTGATTTAAGATCGTGAGAGATAAAAATATATTGTATTTTCACATCATATTTTTATGAAAATAATATGAACAGAAATATGAATAAAAGAATTTTATTTTATAGCAATTTCATCTAGATTTAAAAAATTGCTTCAATGTGAAGGGAACAAATCCTATATGTATGTTATTTTCCGAATCTTATATTTGGTCTTTAATTTCAATTCATTCTTCAAGATATATTACTTGAAATCATATGGGAATAAATTTAAAAGCGCTTGCAGAAAGATTTTGATGATGATAAAAGCAGCACATTTTTTATTTCTTACAAATATAAAATTAAAACTATTTATGAGTCTGTAGGGTAAAATATTGTGATCAATGCTTTTCAAAATATAATTAATCTAAACAATATGAAGATATATGTGATATATTGAAAACAAGTAAATATATCTTGAAAAAAATTTAGGTAGTAATTATATTTATAGAAATTTTTTAACGATGAAGATTATAGAAAAAATTGACTGGGACTGTTTTCAACTGTATGTTTCTTATGGTTTGTAAACTCTTGTTAAAAGACAATTAAAATAAAATATCTTCATTTACTGTTATGTAATTAGTTATTCATGACTGAGAGTTATCTGATATATTCATTATTTGCCATATTAATATATTCATCATATACCATAATATAGGTATTAATTTACTGGCAGTGACAGATTTAATAAATAGATCCATCTTTCAGAGCTTCTTCGAGGTATATATGCTGTAACGAACAATATGAAATTTCTTTAATAGTAGAATAGTTTAAATTTATCATTTTTCAAGCATTGATATATATTTTAGTTGATGAACTGAAGTTTGGAAACAATTATGGTATGTTGACTTATTAAAATGGATTAACTGTAATTTATTTTTATTTATTACTAAGAATTAGTACTATGCCCATAACTTCGGATTTAACAAAAGGAGTTTGTTCGGGTGGCTGCTTGAACGTTTTCTAAGTTTCTATCCTTGCAGCTTTATTTATGGCTCTATTATCTATAGAAAGTCTTACCGAAAAGACATTGAGAATAGAAAAAGTTCTTTAATTCTTTAAAGTTAGGTTCTTCATTATTTAGCTTGAATTCTTTGTAATGATTTAAATGCAATAATTTAAAATGTAAATTGTCTACACTGTAATATGTTATAAATTTTTTAATATAATTCTCAGAAATGCAATTAATGATTTTTTCGTATTAAATAAATTTAATGCATAATAATTGTACTAAATAATTTAATGCATCTAATAATGCATGTTAAAGCATGCATTTGTAGAAGTGGAGAGACCATTCGATATTGATTGGATGATTATATAATATGGTTTCGCAATCAAAATATCATTAATACATTTTTATACCATTAGAAAATTTTTAATATAATTTAGCTTCATTATAGGTCATCACCACATAATTTAAAAGAAATAAAATCTGATCAATAGATAAAATACTTAGAAGTGGTTTAGCGACTACTGTCGTAAAGACACACTTTATATATTTCATATAAATGAATTTCTTTATTTACTTTTATGAAAAACATTTAATATTTTCTGTCATTTATGAATTAAAATTGTAATAAATTAATCACAATATTGATCAATAAACATAGTTTGCATATCTTATAAAATTTTGGTTAGCATTTTATTAACTATATTATGATTTTTTAAAACAATTAAAACTAATGCAAAATGTTTTCACATTTTTCAGACTGTAATAAATTATATAATTTCTTGATAAAATATGTTATCATTTTTAATGTTAAGTGTGATAATTAATTAATTTTCCAAACACTACTCTTTGGTGAAGTATTCTTTGAAATACACGGTTTCTTAGCAATTTAAAAATATTTATGAATCTAACAATTAAATTTTAAAAAATCTGTCTTACTTTTAACATGGGAAATATGTCAAAGATTATCATTAGAAGCGCATGTTTTATCCAAAAAAATCTATATATCAGCATATTTAAAAGGGAAAATCACAAGTAAGTATGTATATTAGCAAAGTTCAAATACACATTAGCAAAACAAATTGAATAAGCTTTTAAATTATACTGATTATAAGTTCCTCCCTGATGTATTATATAAAACCCTTAAGAACTTTTATGTACACCAATTTTATTTAACTATTTCATTAGGAAAGAAATATGTTCCCCTTCACTTAGTCTTTTAAATTAATCTTTCGAATTCAATATCTTTTCCACATTTGAATGAACTGAAGAAATTAAAATAAGGTTCTTTTTTTCGGAGGCAGTTTTATCGAATTTTCTTAACCTTTTGCTTGTGGACTCTTTTTTTTTATCCTTCGCCCTGCTGAGCCAACCAAATATTTCATCGAGAGATCGGTGAGTATTCATATTGATATTCGGATGGCATAAATATGAATGAGATAGAGAGCGAAAGGAATACGTTTGAACACATCCACAAATATAATTTGTGCTTCCCCTCACCATCTCACGCCACCAGTCGAATAACTCTTTTGAATAATTCACAATCCTAATTCGCTTCCCTTGCCGCCACGCGGATTCGCCAAGCAGGCGAAAACAAAAATTGTTAAAACACCATTCGAATAATTCGACACCAAATATATATCCCCGTATGAAGGAACACAGTGCAAACAAATTTAAATAAATGATGAATGGCTTTCGCTGAACTGTATTATTAATGTCCTACGCAGAGACATGAAGCAAAATTCTGGAATTGAAATGGAAAAAAGTAAATAAAGCATTTGCAAATTATTTTAATGGAAATAAGAAATTATTCAGTCCAAAAATTAGGATCTCAAATAAAAGATTTCGATGATAGAGTAAGTTATCATATTGTGGGAAAAAGAAGTTGATATTTTAAAAAATATTATTAACTACTTAAGTTATAAAATGTTGATTCTAATAATTTCCATTAAAATGATTTATTTAAGTAATAGAGTTTATGAAATTTACATAAAATCTTTCGTATAAATTTATTTTATATCTGATCATAATCAATAATTAAGATTGTGTAAATAGGACTGTCAAATTTGTAATTCAATAATGTTAAAGATACTCTAAGAAGTTCTTAAATAATGCAGTTTAGCTGAAATGATAACTTTGTATTAGAAAATGCTCCGATGTCATGAAGCTGTTAACTCAGTGAAGCAGAGAACAAAGAAATGAAAATAACTTGATAAGTTTCTTTATCGGACTCCATATATTAAATATCTATGCTTGGTTTTATGTGCTTGCACAAGAACTAATAAATTTATTAATTTTTCTCTTTATATCATGAGCTATTTTAGTCGTCATTTCACTAAATTTGCAAGCACAGTGAAATGCTCAGCAATGAAATAAATAGAACTGAGAATTCTGTAGAGCATACATTGAGAAGCTTATTAAATTGTTACACTGTCTCTACGATTTAATTAATTTAATTTCCCTTCTTTTGTCTTCAATATATACCCACTTATAACAAAAAAATATAGTGAAATGACTAGCAAACAAATATGCTTGTCATTTCACTATATTTGTTTGCAAATACAGAGAAGTAAATTAACAAAGCAACCAACAGTATTATAAAGTAATGAAGTGAAAAAATTGAATATTTTTTTGAAAGCCACAATAAATCTCTTTGTTGATGCTACTCTAGTTTGGCACGCTTGTCATTCTCATGATTGAGAAGTCACTAATCTGTTCATCATTCATCGTGTCAAGGAGTTTCTTCCTCTTTAAATTTTATATAGATTTCAAGGTTTCTCTACTGATGAGGCGTGGAGAAGAAAGTGCGAGTTCAGATGCCAACCTCATCACTTACATTTGATTTTAAATTATAAGGTGGTTTGATATATTTAGAAGCTTCAGTCATTGGAATATCGCAGAGTAAAGCATATCGCAATACTTATAATAATGGTGATTCCATAATAATTATCTGAGTCTTGTTTTTGCTTCCTAGCTTTCCATTCTGCTATCGTAAAGTTCCTCATTCTACATAATTTTAATTTAAGACTTGGGAGTTTTACAGATGAACTTGATTTAATACCCTTAGCACATTAAACTGTTTCTATTAGCTTTGTGATTTTTTTTAATTAATTACTTCATAGGGCTTGATTTTACTATATTTAACAATATAGAAATCGTAGTCTCTAACATCATTTATTTTTACATGATCAGTAGGAATTATACAAAAATTCGAAACTTTTTTTAATCTAAATTTCATTTGCCGGAATTTTTTGCCAATTTTATGAAAGTTTTCGAATATTTAGAATTTTTTAAATACGAATAAAGAAATAAAGTAATAAAACAAATTCAATGTTAAATAACAATGTTTCTCTTTACAATATAACAATCAACACTACTAAAAACAACCAACGACTAAAAACAGGTAACATTTTTTTATCTATAAATGGCTTGACAATTTATTGTAACTATAGTCTCTCTTTCCAAATGAAGTTGTTTAAAAATAGAGCTAGGAAAATCTTGATTTTATATCGACATCATTTTTATTTACTAACACTAAAAAATTAGATAAATAATGAGTTTCTTGGTTACCATTTTATATAAAGTGCTATCAAGTTTACGAATAAAATTTAATAGATCTATACAAAAATATTATGCGTAGAACTTGAATACTCAAATAATTTTATACCCCTATATTTTATTTCAGATGATTAATCAGTCTCTTTATTTTTTTTAAAATAATTTCATACAAAAAAATAGGAACATCTTTTTTTATAATTATTCACCAATAAAAGATAATTAAGGATTGGTTTAATGTTTTGTTATGGAAAACAAAACATTTTAAGACAAGAAAATATTTATTTATGATTTTATGTTCTTTGTGGAATACAATGAATGCAATGTTTGTTCTTGCCAATACTGTCTTCAATTTTGTGCATTAACTTTTTCTGTATAAAGGAAAACGTTGCTATTATCCATCTTTTCTTTGTTCACGTATTGTTTCATTCGTAGTGCCTAATGATTTTAACAAACCATTGAATTTTCCTGTCACCAACTGAAACGAAAATGGCTGCATTGTTAGAACAAGCCATTTTCCAAACAGGATCATTTGTAGTTGAAATGGAAATCGGCATCATCTACTCACCGAAGAGTAAACATACTGCATAAATTAGAAACTCCAAGCAACACCTGCAGGGGTGGCTTAACCTCGTGGTTTGTGAGAGGAAATCCGAATTGGTTTCAGCCGAAAAGGCTGTAATCACTCTAGCCGTTGTCCGGGAAAACTAGTCAGTGCTAATAGTGCCGCTAATTGTTGCGTAAGCGCAAGGGGTGATGGGAAAATGCGTCCGGATCGTGCCGGACAAACCGAAGTGAATACATCCGGAGTAAATTATGCTGTGGCCTAATCGGCCGGTGAAGAGAAAGGGTTGAGGCTACCCTAAGGGGTAGAAACAAGTCTGTTATGTTATTGATTGTCTAGTGACATAAAACAGAGCATTTTATCCTCATTAACAGAAAGGAAAATCAGTAATTTATGCAATTCTCTTTTTATTTTTCACACAAAACAGCTCCGTATTATTTTATTGCGAATATTACTAAAAATTTCTTTATTACTAAAATAACAAATATTAATAAAAGTCTAAAACTAAGTTCAAGAGTAGATTACAAAACGAGCAAAACAAATGTACTCTAAGGAGATAGATTTACTTTTACTAATAAATATAAAATAAGAAACATAAACTTAAAATATTTTCTAGCCATTGCATATAAATATTTATTTTATTTTGATCCGTAAAAATATTACAGATATTAAATAGAAAAATATACTTGAAGAAATGTTGTTTTATGTTTTTCAAGGAGATTTATAGCTTCTACTGCAGCACAAGCATGCTTTCGTGTACCTCACTGTCAGTTGTGCTCTTCTATTTAGATGGAAGTAGCCCAGAGGGAGTCTTCATAATTAAGAGACAGAGACCAAGTAAAAGACTCCAAAAAGTTGACTTTCCATTCTAGAAATATCATTTCACTTGGAGGACACTGAGATATACTTAACGTTGCCGGCCGCCTTTAATAAATACGATGGATCTTTGGTTAAGCCGGGATTCGAATTCATTTCCTTCAAGTAACGTTAGCTTGTACTGTAATAGTTTTAATTAACTCCTAATAATATATTGTAAAAACTCATAAGGGTGTATTTAAAAGAATCATAAGAATTTTTGTAACTTGTCGGTCACTAACAAGAAAAAAATCAACCATAAATGTTTTTTATTCGATAACATAGTAAAAATATTTTAAATAGAAAAAGCTTTCTTATTTTTTTAAACAATATATAAAATCACACTTTTTATTCTTTAATAGAGAAAAACATATGACTTATAATTATAAAGTCATAAAAAATTATTTTAAATGTTAACTAAACTTTAACTGAAAAACTTTAACTAAAAGTACTCAAAATTTGATCGCTATATTGTTGAGAACTTTTATATTTCTACAGTAAAATTTAGGAATTCAAGCACATTGCTATATATATATATATATATATATATATAATAAGTAAAACTCTCATATAAGTAATATAAGGAAGTATAGTATTTAGAATCATAATTTTGTGCAATATTTATGGTTTCTAAAATCATTAAAAACTTATTCCATTAGACCACACTATAATTAATAAATGTAATTTTTTTAGCTATTTAAATCAGTACCCTAATATTTTAATTAAGTTATATTATAATGCAGTGCAATTTTTTAATACATATTTTTTAAAGCACTGTGTTTTGGATGATCAAAAAAGCAAACTACAATTTTCAATCACTTAGTTAAATACAATGCACAAACTAAAACGTAAAAATACATTTTACAAAAGATATCAAGAACATATGAACTATTATATTTAAAAAAGACAACTTGTGTGTGTGTTGAAAATTTATTTTTGAGTTAGTATGTTGGATATTTCTGAAACAATAATGTGTGAAATAACCTGGTTAATTAAAACTTAAGAATAAATAACATATTTATTAAATTTTCCATAATATTAATAGTAATACGCTTGCTGTAAAGATAATATTTAATTTATTAGTGGTTTCCATTTTTTGTATATTCTGCAAAATTTAAATGAAATTTTTAAAAGCAAGAAAAACATTATGTACATGTTTTTTCAAATAAAAGAAGTTTAATTACTAGCTCATTAAAACACAAAATTTGTTTTTCACTCTGTACGTACTTTTCTTAATCTATACATATTTGCATTTAATTATTAAATGAAGCCTATTGCCATAGTTTTATATATTTTTACTGTCTCTCACACATTATTTATAATTTTAAATTTTTGGATTTATATAACTTTATTACCACTTCAATATTTAATATTTTTTAATATTTAAATTCTCTCTGTTGTATGCTTATATAAATTATGAACAATGCCAAGATAGTATTTTTAATATTATTCATAAAACTAAAATAAAATTAACAAAATTTAAAAACAAAATATTGCATTGGCACACAAGATTTTCTTATAATGTTGTGTAAAAGTGCTGTAAAATAATACAAACAATGTTATGACATCACCAGAACATAATGATGTAACGAAAATAACCAAAACCGAAAAAGAAATCCAAATAGTGAAAAATAGCTACTTTAAAAATCAGCTTTGAGCATCAATGGACAGATAATCGAAACATCAATTTGAAAGCAACTGGCAAGAAAAATCTAGACTTTAATAGTGGATATGATCACTCTTGAATACTATACAGAATTTATATTACATAGCAATGTCGAGTGGAATTTTGCTAAAGATTTATTGAAAGATGGTTGTTTCTTCCTGTTGTAAATTACAATTAATTACAATTCTGGAATCACTGTTGGCGTTTATTGATATGCTGAAAACTTCTCAGATGCTCCATACTTGTTCAATGAGATACAAACTTGAAATTTCACATGACCAACCGATGCATTGAATATCTTTACGTTCCGAAAGTTATGTAGTAGAGACTGTACCCTGTGATGTATGGTTTTCATTTATGAAAAAAGAATCTGAAGACGCATAGAACCACTAAAAAATACATGGAGGTAGGATAACCTCGGTTATATAACTTGCATGTGTGACTGAACGATCTTCACAGAAATAAAGGTCAATGTGTGCACTAAACATGATAACACACTGAACCTTAATTCTGTCATCTTCCTTCTCAATGGTGTTTGAGGGAATTTTGCCAATGAGAGATCTTGTTATTAATATTCAAGTGATTTCATGGGTTGCTGCTTTAAATTAATTTGGTGTTGCAGCCTTTTTTTTGTTAACTTGTTACAAATATTAAATAGGGCTTCCCATAATAGTTGTTATGCGTTCTTGATAGCATTTTCTGAGCACTAATTCAATGTTATTATTATAATGTATTGAAATCATTTGCAAAATCATAAAATTCTAAAAGAAAATCTCTTTTAATAATATGGTCGCGTATTTCTCATTTTGACTCTTGTCTCGTTTATTTTTTCAATTTACTTCTGTCCTAATCTCTGTTTCCAATAGATATTTCAGAATAATTATCACTATAAAAATTAACGCACATAGAAGATAACTAAAAATGTAAAGGTTTCATAGCATTTTTTTTAACATTAAAAGTGCTTTGTCTAATTAAAAGATTTTCCCAGATATTCTTTAAAGGGCGGTTTCTCAAAGCATTCATATCTACGTAAGATAATAGAAAAAGTCAAAGTCTTGAATCCATTTCTGAATGTTACAAAATGGCCAAATTTAAACCTAACACCTTCCACTCTTAAGAGAATGATTCTACTAAATCACACTATTAACATAATAAACAGATCATTGCAAAATTTGAGGTTTTGCACTTCAAAATGTTTCGTACTCTTTGTAGTCTACCTTTTCTAATTACATTTGCATATTGAAACTTTATTTATAATTTCTTTTCATAAACCGCTTTCAATGAGCTGTATGTAATAACATAACTAAATTGTAATTTTGTACTCGCGCTATATTTTAGCAATAACAATATAAATTATCTATTCTCAAAAGGCTAATGTAATCCATGCCCCATTTAAGTAAATTGTTATCATAAACCATCATTTCTAAATGTATAAAATGTGGATATTTTAAGCCACACATTCATTTACATATATATACATTCATATATGAACTTACATTTAGTTAAATAAATAAGCAAAATATGTTTCTTGTAAATTAAAATAATTTAATGCATAGTATAAAATTGAGATATAGAATGTGGCAGAAGGTTATGAGGAAACTATTAAAATCTAATGTGTGATTTCTGTATGAATTATCTATGAATTGGTATTTGTTTCTATCATTGAATCCAGTGATTATTTTTTGCCTTGAATTTGTTTTTAATCGGGACTTATAATCATTACTTTTTTTTATCAGAAAACATACAAGTGTTAATTCTTAAGTAATTAATAAAACAAAAATACCAGGGAAATACTTCTTAATTTTTCAATTATTTTTGTAAAAAAAAAAAAAAAAAATCTCGTTGCTATTTTTTACAAGTTTTTCACAAATCAAACGTATTGTAATTGATCTTAACACAAAGATAATTAATATAAGTAATAATCACTACATTTCACACACATATATATGCAGTATGCTCAGTTCAAGTGATTCATAGATCTAAATAACGGACTCCTTCTAAATCTAATAATTTTTCCTCAAAAGTTTCTCTTAATCTTTCCTGTTCTCTGACCCACCACGGCTTAGGTCACCCTCTATGGAGTAAAATACCCTGGATTCGTCTTCAGAAACTGTTAGACAACTGGAAATAGTTGTTGCGGGTTTGGATTTTCATATATGTATGCAGTGGTTGGTGCTTGGGGGTTTCTTCATTAGATATTTAGATATGGGATTTTACAACATTAGATATGGTTCACAACCTATAGAAATTCCTCTTGAAAGGCTATATGCTAAAAAAATTGGCTGTTAAGCTGGTAGTTACAGAATGTCCAGAATTATTTTTGAATCATAAATATAAACTGAATCATTTTTTTTGGAAATGTTTACAAAGTAATAAAATATTGTGAAATAAAATTAAATCTATTAATTTTTAGCTTGATACGTATTTATATCATAAAGACTTGCTATGATAATGAAAAAAAATTCTTAAGTATTAAAAATATTTTTCATTGACTTAGGAATAAAAGCGTGTGCTGTTTATATAAGTTTCCATTTGAAGTTTCCAACCTATAATAAGGATATCTTTAACATACAGAATAGATTGAGTTCATAAAAACAAAAATTTTAAAATTTCCATTTACAAAAGGGAGATATCAGAAAATTTAACATTGTAAGGAAAAAGAATAAAAATATATTACTACACTTAATATTATTAAGTATTTAAAAGTTATTAGTTAATAAATATAAATTTCTTTCAGAACAAACAAAAGGAATAATTATAAAAGAATAAATCTACTCAAGATATATTTAAAGATAAAAAATATCTGAAACTCATTAACAAAAGATACAGAAAACTATAAGATTTAAATTTAATGAAGTACAAATTCTTTCGCAAACAAATTTTATTCAAAATTGGAGAAATATATTTTTATTTATGGTGATAAAATATAACTTCAGGTTAAAATTAAAAAAAAATTCTTTTATTATTATGAATAAATTTTGGAAATAAACTAATTAATTCAGTTTTGTTATTCAATGCGCAATTTCTTTGTGAAAAAGTAAATTATCTAAATGATCAAAGGTATCTATATTAAAACGTATGTACTTCATTGTTTTTTATCTGAACTTTACTATTATATACAACCAAAAAATTATTGTCATTAATTGTGAAGTCAATTGTTTTAGATTTCTTGTGCTTATGACACCATTTACCCAATATTGATTTCTGAATAAAAGCTTTTGTCATTTTTATATTTCTATTCAATAATACATTTTATATTTAAGCAATGACAGAAAATTCATTAATGAAATTAGGAATTTTTTGTTAAAGTATAAAACAGTTTAAATTAAATTAAATTCCTTAAAATAAAATACAAATAACGGTAAATATGATAGTTAAGTATTATTTAAAATTTGTTCTCAAAACCGAATCAGTTTTAAAAGTGAAATATTTTTTATTGTCAAGTCAAGTTTTTTTTATAGTTTATTCAAGTCAGAACTTGAAACATTATAAAGTCACATTTTATAGTTAAAGTTATCCTTAAATATTAAATTAGAATGCTTAAAATTATATAATATTTTTAGTTTAGAGCAACTCAATTTTCTTTTCATGCAAAATTTTTTTTTCTTATTTTTCATTACAATATACTATCATTTTTTAAAAAAAGTTTCATTTTTTATTAGAATGTTATAAAGTATAACTACTAAAATTAAATATTTAGTTTTACTTACGTTAATATCGGAGCTAAGTTTTATATTTATAGAAAAAAAGTACAACAAAATTTTGACTATCGTCTTCGAGAAAATATTTAATCTCACTTGTTTAAATTTCTCACAATCTGGAGTTTATGTAAAAAGCACAAACTTAAACCAATTTCAATATAGAACGAAAATAAAAGGAAGAAACAGATTGTAAGTAGATAATTCGTGCTTCTGAATTTCTTTTAAAATATATCATGTTCACAAAAATGCTTTTTATTTCATAAAGTATTACTTCGTTCGCATTTACTTTTAAAAATTACTTAGATTTATTTATTTCTCTTTCTAATCATCGTTTCGTTTTTTCAATTAAATGTAATATTTAAGTACTTAAATGTATAAAATAAGTATATTTTATACAGCTGGAGCTATTATTCAGATTAGCTAATTCAAACATTCTTTTTTTTAAATATTCTTTAAAATATTCCCATTTCTTCTATTCTTAAATGGTTCATTATTTCTCGTGGTTTTCTATTAAGTAAGTTTTGATGAATAAAAGTTTTCTAATTTCAATTGAATTAAGAAGAGGAAAATAATTTTGCTTGAAAATTGGAATAAAATATTTATTTAAAAATGATACTTTATGATGAACCTTTGTTTGTATTAAAGATTGAAATGTAATTAATAAATGAGACTAACAAAAATTTTAATTAAGATTTCATAAGCAACCTGAGTAATAAGTTTAATATTATGGAAGTATTTTTAGGGGATATCTGATATAGATGAATGTATATTAAGGAAAAATTTAGAATTAATGAATTAATTGATATGTTTCATAATTTTTACACACATGAAAAAGAGTTTTGGAAAACAAAAGTTTCGGAAATACATAAATTTATATGCCAAGTTAAATTAATTTAATTAACATTAAATTTAAATGCCAAATACATGTTGCATCTTGAAACTTTTCTAAAGACATGTAAAATAATTGTTTACATATAAGTATTTTGGCTATTCTGTACGAAATTCTCTTCCTTTTTATAATTGATTGGAAAACATAAAAATTTTGAAGCATATATTTTTTTATTTTTGAAATTAACATAAAATTGAAGCAATTTTAAAAATATGCTTTCAAATTTTCATTTTGAAATTTATAATTTAAAATATACCTTAAAAATTTTATATTAAATTCATTAATTTCATTCATTTAACACTCCATTTATTACCTTATTTATTTTACATTTCAAATTTAAGTTTTTCAATATAATATCTTCCAAATTTAACAAGCAAACTTTGGCTTAAATGTAATTCTTGAGAATCACTGCTTTCCTTTTCGACTTTATTCATATATGAAAAATAGATAAAATAAAGTTTTAGATTTATTCTTTACTTTTTTGCTAATCATATATAGTATAATAAACGAACACTGATCTTCTATAATTATTCAATTAATAAAATATGTAAATTTGATTTTTTTCAATTAAATGATTTAATATTAAAGTTTATGATTACCTGTTATAGAAAAACTTATTTATATTTTATAAATTAAGAACATTTTTAAAAAAAGAAATTGAAAAATACAAGCAAAATAAGCAAATAAATAATTATCAAAATATTATGATAAGAGAGCTAAACATATTTGAAATATCATTTCTGCAATTTGAATGTCTGAAAGTTGATTAGTGAAAACATATATAAAAAATTTAAAAAATGGATTTGTCTAAGCATTATTTTCCCAGCTTATCTACAGTTTTTTTTATAAGAAGCAGATTTTTCAAAAAGATGTTAAGTCACTAGAAAAAGATTCTTACATTGATCGGTACTAGCATAATTTTTTACATTTCTTTTGGTAACAGAAGGGAGTAAAAGAAAGGAAAAGAGAAAAACCATTTCCTTATTTTGCAAATGTCGAAGGGATTTCCACTGAATACCTTGCATTTTAAAGCACTGATAGTAGAAAATATTCTCTTTTCACGATTGTCCATCCGTCTGTGGAGATAAACTCGGAAAAAGAAGAAAAAGAAGTTTCGCGACGGAATTATTTAAATACCTTAAGCAAATAAATTAAGCTTTTCTTCGATTCTGTTTCCAAAAGAAAGCAATCTTTACTGCATATGCTGCAGAATCTAACGGTAAACATAATTAGAAATCCTTTCTTGTTTGCTGAGACAAATTTCTTTGCGAAAGGGTGTTTTAAAGAACGAAATGGTTAAAATTCCTTGCACAGAAAAGGATGGAATCGAGTTGAGAGGTTGAGCAAATACTAGGTCTAGCTAGGACTAACACTACTAATTAGCTTTCAAAGAGATGCATTTTTCTATTTCCATGTATTTTTTTCGTTTTTCCCAGTCTTTTCAAGAACTATCGACAATAGAAGTCTTAGAATGGGAGACTGTAAGTAACAGAGCTGATTTGTTTGTTCATATTGTTAATTTAATTAGTAGCGCGTTGGCAGAAGTGAATTATGGAAGTAATTACTAAATGCGTTGAAGTGTAAAGCACATTAGAGTTTTAGTAAGAACTTGCGTAAGCGAAACAATTGTTAATTTTTCTAATTGCAACACTGTGTCAATCCGACAAATTTAACCTGTCTGAAAATAGTTCGTTTGCTTGTAAAATGAGGCATGAGTGAGTATGATATTTAAATTGAGTTATTTCATGTGTAACTTCATTTAACAGACAATTAATTTATTTCTTTTTATAATCTATCAGCGAAAAATGCATGTCTGCAGAGTTAAATGTAATTAAAACTAAATAATATGTTCAGCGAATGTTGCAATAACATTACATTTTTTGAACATATCTTTTGTTGGATATCCGATTACGGATATAATTTCCTTAATTTCTTTTCTTGAAAAACATAAAAATACATTTTTAATCAATTTATTTCATATAGAAAAACTCGTGAGTTATTAAGAAGATGATAAAGCTTAGAAAAGAGTTTTAAAAGAATAAATGTTAAGATTTTGTAAAAAATATTTTTAAATAAAATGAAATAATTTGCAACCATTACAATGCAGCAGTTTCTTATTAGGATTTACATATTGTCAACTGTATTTAAAATTTTTTATTTCATACATATAAATAATAATACACACATTTACAGGCCTATTTTTATTGCATTGTTCAATATTGTAAATCAAATATAATAGTTAATACCATTTTATTTGCGTTTTTGGATTTTTATTTTAAAGTATCTTAAAAACTTTAAATGGGAGTATAAAAGAAAAATCACTATTTAAAAAATTGATTAGAAATATAAATAAAATAATTTAAAAACTCAGAGATCTAAAAGAAATTAATAAAAAGATATTTTTGCAGTAACACGTTAAAAACAATGAGATAAAACGAAAAATTTATTTGCAAAGCACTTTGCATATTTCAAAAAATATACCATGAGAGCGAAATTTTAATTTAGAATTACTGTAGCATTTATTATAAGCACAAAGCATAGTTTTTAAGAAAAAAAAATTGTAAAATATATGTTGTACGTTAATAGAAAAAAAAGACCGAGAAGATAATGAAAACTATAAGTGATACAATATATAGTATTTTCTATAGCATATGTTTCTTGAGTAAAAATAAAAAATGAAAAAATATCGGAAACAGAATGATAAAAAAATATGGCATCAATGAAGTTAGAAAAATAAGATTTGATCTTGAAAAAGAATAAAAGAGATACAATAATAAAAATTGATGAAAGAATAAATACAGAGGAATCTGAAGTTATATATAACAAACGAGTAGGAACTAGTGATAAAAACCAGAATATAAGAAAATTATAGAATCTTGGGGATATACGTTGAAATGTATTTTCTAAGGACATTTTAAAAGATATTTGCCAGGGATAAAATTTTTATTCAATCGGTAATAAAAATAGAAGATTAACAGATATTCTTTAAATTAAATTTCTAACAAAAAAAAATAATAAATAAATAAATAAAAAAATTAATTATTTAATAATAAAAATAAACTAATTAATAATAAAAATAAATTAGTACAAATACAGAAGGGTTTTTGATTTATTAATACCTTGTTGACTATGAAAAAATGGAAATAGGTGCGAATAAAAATGGCGTTTTAAAGCACATTTCATAGGAAAACTAGTGTCTGGGTTTAAAATAAAATAGTTGCTAACTCTGGATTATTTTTTAATACAAAAACATATATATTATGGGATTATAAGGTTGTTTCAGTAAATTACATAAGTCTTGAATTTTTGACAAAAGTATAAGGTAAAATCCAAGAGACATTCAAAATAGCTAAATTTTAAAAGCCTAACTAGTTGAGAATGTGTGACAGAAATAACTCAGCAGCTTTGATGCGTTTCTCGAGATATGGAGTCTAAAGTCGTTAACGTACACATAATATATCTGAAAAAACTCGGAAATGCAAAATTGTTGGGATTAGCGAGAATTTGAGTGAAAAGGATCAAGGTATATAGAAACAGATTGCAAATCTTAAAAAATAAAACAATTGCAGCAACTGTCAATCACTGAGTTAAAAAAGTATTTGGGTTCCCAGTATGAATAATTATATTTAGGAAGCATCTTTAAAAGGAAAATTTGCATCACAGGATTGCAATCCCATATCATTCATCATAGATTTTAATGCCAAATATCATCTACAGTGATGCTACTACCACAAAACTTAACTTGTTTGATTGATGAGCGGAAGACAGAGTTATACTATTTTTATATTTATTTAGATTATTAGGTAGAATCATTTTCCTTGCTCTTCCATATAATTAGATCGTATCAATTTGGAGGATCTTAGAAAATGCGCAAATCAAGTTATCTCCTTCCAACTGTCAAGCATATGTATGAAAAAGATCTGTCAAGGTATGAGCAGCTATATTGTGTTTTTCTGCTGAAATAATCGTAAATTTGTTAGAAAAGATTGCTAAGAAGTTAATAGCAATGTTAGTTGGTCAGAAGATGGACTGATCATACAAAAGATAGAATTTTCTAGAATGATAATGATCTTATTCATGCAGTTTGACTTGCAAAATCATAATTTAATGAACTAGAAAATGAAGTGAAGCATATTCTTTAGTGAGCACAGTCACAGGCTTTAGTATAATAGAATGGTCTACTTCAGAACTCTCAATGACGAATCCAAGCTATATTACATATCATTTTCCGATCTTCCTCTTTTTCACTATATTAATGCAGGATTTCCTACGAATTTTTGATATTTCAATTATTTTGATAATCACCTATATATGATGAATATGATTCTATAATAAAAAGTGTATTTTATTATTTACAATATTTAAAACTTAAAAATATGTGTGAATAAAGTGAAACTATTTCTTTATACTTATTGGAGAAGTTGATTAAAGTAATTTAATTTGAATTATTTTTAAATTTTGAGAAAAGATAGTAAGAAAAAGAATCAATATCTAATCTAAAAATCAACATTATTTGAAAAACAAAAAAAGTTAAAATAGTGATATGATATTTATGGGAATAAAAAAATGAAATTTATTGCTATATAAATAAATAAGATTAATTCTGAAACCATACAGGATAAAGAAATTTATAAAAAGTTAGAAGAGCAAAGCACGAAAAGTTTTATTCAATAGTTGATATAAGTAATTTTGAAATTATTCTTTATTTCTTACAAATTAGAAACTGTAATGAAATATAGTTTTTTCTTTTGATATGTTTAATTCCTTTAGCCTCTATATAACTAAAGTTAGTTTCTAAAGTGATTAGAGTAACTGAAAGTAAATTACATTGTTATAACTTCAAAGTAATAAAATTAATGAGGAAAATCTATGTTACACATTATGTACGAAGAAAAATGAATTGAGTTTGAAATTTTTTATTTAAATGTAGATTTGTTAATTGGAATCTTAGGTAATAAAATATTCCATTTGCTGAAAAATATTCCATTATTATTAAATTATGTTATGAAATTGCATTTAAAATTTGTAACTGGCTTTTTAATTAAATGTAGTTTAATAATTTTGATTATATTTAGGAAACTATTAAATAGTTAATACAATTTCTGAAAGAAATTACGTTTGAAACTCAGAAATTAAATTAGACATCCCATTCAATGAAATCTAAAATGAAACACCCTGAAAACGTTGCAAGAAGTAATTAACCTGTATTTGCTTGGAGATAACAAATAATGAGTCAAAGGTTTATAAAAAATATTTAGAACCTTTACTTAAAACTAATAAAATTTTAACACTAATATTTTCAGAAAATATTTTTAATACTAAGGTTTTATCAGTTGTACTCCTGTTACAACTGAAAAAACCTTAGTATTAAATAAAAAAGTGACAATGAGAGAATCATTTGAACAAAATATAAAATAAGCATATCTTTTCTTAAAGAACTTTATTCGTGTTAAAATATACACAAAGTCAAAATGTCCAAGTAAAATTACCGAAACAATCACAGGAATAAGAAAGATGTTTAGTTATAAATAAAATTATATTACAATATCTGCAATTTTCAACTATGTGTACCGCATATAATCTGATTTAAAATTAACAAGCAATTTTAAATATTTTGTTCGTCCCAAATATCCCTAAATTTTTTTTTTGTAATTAGTCTACATTGTGAGATTCAGATTAGGAATTGAGTACTAATTTTAAAAACTGAACTAAAGTACACAACAACTATTAGTTTTCTTACAATATTGATAAAGATTTTCTGTATCTCTGTGCAAAATTTCATAAATTCAAGTTTAACGATTTATTTGACATTGGGTAGTCACCAGTTTGTGATTGAGAACATCAAGTTTTCAAAAAAGAATGAAATTACAAAATAATTTAGGCTTAACGGAACTTTTGAAATAATTCTAAAAACAAGCCTTATGATAACACTTTTCAATTCATCAAATTTAATACAATTATTTATTTAATATATTTATTGTTGAATTTACTTTACTATGATGTTCCAATTTTAGAATACTTACTGAAATTAATAAGTAAAAAATATCATAAAAAAGCACAACTGAGCATGATAAGAGACGTTTTTGAAAAAATGAACAGTTAAGAAAGTATTTTAATGATGGTACTTCATAAAAAAAAGAAAGTTATTTCAGTAAAATAATGTATATTATCATTAATTTAAAAAAGCTTTTAAAATTAACTTTCATGAAAAAGGTCTACATTTTCTCTACCTTATTTTGTATAACAAATGGAATATTAATATTATTGGATTTCTAATTACATAATTAAAAATTTTAACTTTAGATCTTTCATACTTTACTAAAATTATTTACTAATTTTATTTCTTTTTATCAGCCTACCAATGGATGAGTGGTTAGCGTTCCTGGCTCTTAAAGCTGTTGATCACGGGTTCGAATCCCTTTTTGGGCATGGATATTTCCTTTCTTTCTCTCTTTATGTATTTCTTTGTCCTTTCTTTTAAGATGATGGATAAATGTGGCCGACTCTATAAATGGTTTGTGGTTGTGGGACGTGGGTAATTCTACTCGCCTTCGTGACTTGGTTCATAGGTGCCCTATGCTAAATGAATAGCAGTTTCCTGCCTTGTTGTGGTGAAGGGTTAATCACCTAGTCCTTGGTGTTAGAACAATACTCCATTATTATTAATTTATAAATAAATAAAAAAAATTATAAATAAAAAAAATTTCATTTTTCAATTCATATAAAGATAAGAAAATAAAGTGCGATACAATATTGTAAATAAAGGATAAAAATGTTTAATAAAAATTTAAAAAATATGATACTCAAATTAACATATCTCTAATAAAAATTTGTTACAAGCAGTTGCTTGATTATATTATATTGCATATAATATAATCAAGCATTCTCTGTTATGTCTATTTTAGATTATATAAGCAAAATCATTTTTATTTAATGAGACCGCACACATAGAAAATAAATAGAGTTTACATGATGTGATTCAAAAAGGATAACAAAAATTTTATATATTTTCTAACATATTTATAAATTACCAAAATGCATTCAATGCATTCAAGGAAGCTGTTCATACTTAACATGCAATAACATAGAAAAAATTAAATAATATACATTCCTTTACCATAAGCATGTTCATAATTAAAACTTAATTTGTGTACTTTTCAACAAATTAAGTACTTAGAAAAATTGACATTTTAATTTCGTACAATAAAAGTAAAATAATTATAAAGTGGTAGAGCAATTAATAACTGTGCCAGTAGTTGCTTGTTATTTTGATTTGATATAATATCTGTAAAATAAAGTGGTAAATTAATTAATAAAAATGTATAATATGCGTATCTGGTAAATTAATAAACGTTTTCTCATGTAGTAGTAGTTTCTGATTTATGTTGATCTATTTTATGTGGCAGGCCTTTCAAGTACCCAAGTCATTTATTAAATAAACAGAACCACAGAAATTGACCAGAAATTGGAAAATACATTAATTTTCAAAATTCCTTTTTATTGATCTGAATTAAAATATAAAATTAATTTAAAAAAGCTAAAAATTTGTTTTTACTCATAGTTAATTATATTAAAATTAAAGTAATAAATTTATACCATAGTTTAAAGTATATGCTAAATATATGTGCCAAAATAAGCTAAATCATGGAATTTTCATGCATGATGTTTTCATCCATTCAGTTCATAAATATCTGATAGACAATAGTTGTAGTTCATATTTCAGTAAAATATTGATATGTCGAATGAACTCAAACATAATATAATGTTTGAGTATCGGATGGTGTAGCATCGGAATAGCATCGGAAGTTAATAAACACAGTATGAACATCGAGAAATGCAAGTATTTGCTTTAAATTTTTATTTCCATATTTCTTATTATTATTTTTACCCAAGTTAAATGAAAATTAGATAATATAAATAGTTTAACTTAACAATAACTTAAAATGTGCTCAATATATAGGATTCCAGTTGCAAAATAAACTGTATGAATTATTTATCTATGTCTCTGTCATAAAGATTGTTTATTATTTTTTTAGTCGTGGATTATTTTCTTCTATTATGCTTTGAAATGTAAAACTGTGAATGAGAAATTTTATTCTTGGAAATTTTTAGTTACAGAAATAAAATACATAAGATTTAAATATTTATTTATGTGAAAATTTTACACTTATAAAATATATGCTTATGTAATCTATAAGATAACTAGAAAAGAGAGACGGGTGTTGTGTGCGTATTATGTATAACACACATTTGCATTATATATCTATCACAATGGAAGCGCGTAAATATATATGTGTGCAACACAAATCAAAATGTTTGAATTAGTTAATGGAAAATATGGTGATGTATTGTCAACAAACACATGGAACAGAAGCGAAGCTCTCTGGAGGAAGAATCAAGGGGAAAAGCTGTCAATAGAGGAGAGGACGCGGCGACCACAGATGAGAAACACTGAATCAATTACCGCTACTGTCCAAACCAGTTGTCACTGCAACTGGTTGGTCTGAAAGCCATTCAGTTGTTGGATTCCGCACTGTGGTTCATTAATTATTCAAAACTCCAATGAGCACATTTGCGTTTGACGGCTTCTGGACTTTCCATTCATGAAGTTCCAATGATGGAATTTTAAACGGATCTCTTCACACATTCGTCTTGGGAAGTTTCTGATATTTTATGTTGACTCAAGTGATTTGAACATGTTTACTTGAATAGTAAAAAAAAAATGTAATACGAAATTGAATTGTGAGGAAATAAGTGCATATTAGTATGCATCGTTTTAGTAAAAAAACTAATTTTATAAACTTAAAATATTGGAAAAAATGTACATAATTTGAATTCATCAAAGTATGGTAATTTTAAATATTCTAATATAAATGCTTTTATTATTACATTTTCATGAATAAATAAATATACGCATGTTTGTAAAAGCATTGAAAGCATAATTTGACTTAAGATTTATATTGATTTCTTAGTATAGTTTAAAAACGAAACCTAAAGTTAGAATATTTATTATAAGAGAAAGGGGATAAAACAGTAAAATGTCAAGTAGTTAGAAGTTCTTATGTACTTTTTCAGCTTAATTAAAAATTCTAAAAAATTTGGCTCAATTTATTCATTCATTTGAAAATTTCTTCAATATGGTTTCAAAGAAGTTACTTTTTCAAAAGAAATGTACAGTAGCTTATAAGATACAGTAACTTTTAAAAATATTCAATGAATACCAACAAAAACATCGTATAATTTTATTAAACGAATAAGAAATTTTATTAAAGCTTTAGTATAAAAATTAATTATTAATAAATAATTAAAAGCTTTAAAATGTTTTATTTATTGAAATTATATGAAAATTATCAATATTTAATAGAGTATTTATAATTGTATTGAAAGAAATAAAGTTTTTTTTTCTGGCAAAAAGAAAACTACTTATAATTTTCATAAATATATTTAACAAGCATAGAGAGAGATTTCCCTTAAATTTTTGCTTCCATTGTAAAATGCAAATTATTGGTAATTTTCTTATTAAAATAAGTTCCGCATGCATGAAATGAATTAATTTGTGATTATAAGTTTTGCATTTAATGATATTTAGAAATTAATTTTTTGTAAGACGAACTTATTATACAGTTTTCAAACATTCTTATTAAATAATTTGTAAAATAAATTGGAAATTAATTATTGTTAAAATTTTATAATAATAGCTATTGTATTATTGAGAAAAAATATGCTAATATTTTTCTGGTTTACAAGAAAACTGAATGAGAGATATAAGTTCAAATAGGTTTGATATAAGTTGAAATGCATTTTTTAGTTATATATGTAATAATTTCAATATTATTTTAATAATTTCCGTGGGAAACAATGACTTACCCTTTTTTTTGTAAAAAATTTAAATTTTACATGGATTAATACATGGATCAACAAAAAGTATTTAGATTTGCATTCTTTTATGAGATCAAATTTTGTTATTTTATGAGATCATTTCAACTAAGAAACATTTTATGACATTTAATTGATTCTTTGAAATCTTATAAAGCAAAAAGTAAAAGGACAGATAAAAGATTACGAAAATTAAGGCAATATGAAAGTAATATAAGACATATAGACTTTACTAGCTTATTTTCGAAATAATCAATATTAAATTCTTTTTCTTATTTCATTGTAAGAAAAATTTCTTATTTTAAATTAATTATTAACTTATTTTAATTTTCTTAGAAAAAAAATTTTCTTTTTTCTTATTTCATTGTAAGAAATTCAAACTTCTAACACGTTTATATAGTAAACTAGATATATTGTCATGTTGTTCAGATTTATTTAAAGAGTAAAAAACTGCAATTGTTAATGGAAACTCAGTTGAGATGTACATTTTCTCATTAGAAATGCATATAGAGATGTTTATTTTGGTGTATAATTTACATTTCTTTCATATTAATCAGCTTAATTATTTGAAGTTCTTGCATTTTACTAGGCAAGTAATATAGCTTGAATGTTTTTAAAAATACATGTTAATTATACTAATGAATCATACATATTGTAAATCTATAAAAAAATTATGCTTTGAAAATTATGACATTATTAGTATAGACTACACTGGCTTTTTATATATAAAGTAAACTTGTCAAATTTTGCAATTTATCAATTTTACCATTTTATTGTCTTAATGTATTTTAATCGCATCCCGTAAAGCACAACAACATTTTCCATTGTCGTATACATTCCATGTCATACACAAATAAATACATTCATCACAAGAAATAAATTTTAATTTTTTTTATTATTATTTGTAAGCAAACCATTTTAGTGTTAACAGAATCTACTACATCAGATATATACATAATGGAAACAATTTTTGTACTATTAATTCTTTATTCCTTACTGTAAATTTTATACTATCTAAGAAATAGAAATCTTTATAAGAGAACTAATATACATGAATAAATTTAACAAAATATGAGGAAAAGAATAAGAGTTTTTCAATGTGATAAGAGCAAAACGTAAATTAATTAAAGTTATATTTAAAAATATATTTAATTGAAAGTAATAAAAATATACTGAAGAGAACGTTTTAATGAAACAAAATTATACACATTTTTACAAAGAGAAATGTTTCTAATTTAAAGTAAATTAATATTATTTTCCTATATATCTGATGCAAATTTTGAAGATCTTCTATAACTGTGATTGACATTAAGTGGGCATATACATATGAAATTAAAAGTATGTCTTTAAAATATGTATCTTTAATATTTTAAAAACATATTTTTGATTTCACGTTGGAATATAGAAAATTAATGTCTTCTCACATAAAGTTCCCTTGAAATGAAGTTATATGTAATACATAATGAAATTACTCAAGGAAATACTTAAAAAATATCGGCCATGTGGCCTGGTTGATTAGGGAACTAGTTCTTGTAATCGGAAGTTAGTAATTTCAAATCGGGACTCAATCGAAGATACATTGTGTTCACTAATTCTGGCTGAGACATGTTAAATATAACATGGTCGCAATGTCCACCATGTAAAAGGATAGTTCTGGGGAACACAGGTCAAGTCTGGGCTCTTCTGCTTAGTTCCTACTTTTAAATTACGAAGACCCTCTCTTGAGGCTATGATGGCACACTCACTAAGTGCTCCATAATATAAGGTGCCATCATTTTTCACTCCTTGTAGTACTGAAATGTGGAAGTGCTTATAGCCTGGCATTAACAGTAACAACATATTTGAAGATTATTCGCGATGCATAGGAATTGTTGTTCTTAAATGTTAAAAATAGCTTTGCAGGAAAAATTTATTTAAATGAGAAAAATATTTTTGTTCTAGATTTACCAGCAATTAACTAGTCGTTTGATTCCTAATTACAATATTCACTTCTCAATTCACCTGAAATTCAACATGACTCCTTTTATCAAATTTTATGATTTATAGTATTATATAATTTGTTTCTTAATTACTTAAAACTCCTTTAGAAAACATCTGGTAAGTTAAAATGCTAAAGATTAAGTAAGGTTTAGAAACTAAGCACATGTTTAAAATTATTTACTTTTAAAAATAGTAAAAAATTACAAAAATCTTATATATAAAATTTGATACTGAAATTATTTTATAAGATATAAACTATGAGCAAATTAAAAGTTTCTGAAATAAAGTATCTTATTTTTTGATACCAGAAATAATGCAAAACCTTTTATTGTTATGTCAGATACAATTTTCTTCCTACTACTTTAATTTAATCATGCAAGGCTTTTATTTCGAAGCAAACACTTATTTATACTGTATCTGATAAAAATATATATTTTTTAAATTCTCTAAGAAGGAAGTACTATTTGCTTAAAGATTGAAAACAAACAGATCCTGGTTACGTAAGGTGGCACACAAATCCAAATGACAAATACAATCTTATTTTCCAAAACATCTTGTCAGAGAAAATATTAGTCTAAAGTTAATCTTTCTCTTGTAGGCATTTTATTGGGAAAAAGGAAGCTTTTCTGTCTGGGGTACCCGACAAAACGGAGCTTTTTCAGCAGGTCCCATATCGATTATTGGACGTTTTCTTGTTGAAATGTTTTCTTTTTTTAGGAAAGACAAGATTTTGGAACAAATATTTACGTTTGTTTCTTTCTTTTTTCGTTATTCTTAGAAGAAAGACCGTGGAACGAATTTCAGTAATGCGTATATAGAAGAAAGTTATTTAATTTTCTCTTCCAGCAGGTGCAGTAAATTTGGGAATTAGACGGATTAATTTTAATTATTAAAAAGATAAAAATAGTAAAACTTGCTTAGATTAGGCAATTACTTAGAGAAAGAAATGGAGAAAACACAAGTTAATTTTTTTTGTAATGCTAAAGTAAATATTTGAAGAGGAAGTCGAAATCTTATTTATCAGATTTAAAGTTGCTTCAGTATTTTGATGATGTTAAGGAAACGTTACAAGTATTTTTTGTAAAATGAAACACAAATAATTTTTTTTTGTATTTTCTGTAAATCAAATTCTTTATTTCTTACTTGATTGATAATATTTCAGAGAAATAAATATTCATATCAAGTTTGTAATTTTTAATTTAAAAAATGTTTACCAATTGTTTCAAATCCATGTTCTGCAAGGAAGTTTTTTATATGACTATTATTATTTGATTAAAGTCCCAATAAGTTTTTCTTTTTCAAAATGCAGATAACCTTACGTTTAAATTTCAATTTTATTTAATAAGTGCTCGTTTTTATCGATAACTTCAATAAACAGCTGTCAACGAATGTTTTTTAGTGCAATTAAGTTTATTTAAGATGAACACCTTGATTTTTGAGAATGAATAATAATTTGGATAAATAGATTTTCGATAGAAGTTGTAGGTGAAAATTAGAGTATAAAAATGAATATTTTTTTTTAGAATTGAAATATTTATAAGCGTAACACATTAAAGTTAAAATATAATGATAGTTAATTTATTTGTGATTGATAGTGTTTTAATTTATTGAAATTCTTATTAAAGGCCTTAACTTAAATGGGTTTCATGATTTAAATACTACGAAATTTATAAACATATACCATTAATTGTGTTACATTCTTTCTCAAAAATAGCAATTTGGAAAATTTTCTTAGCATTTTTAACGCAACTAAAAGTATATAATAATCAAATTGATTAATTAAAAATCAATTGATGGATTAATTTTTATCATGTACTTCCAATTGAAAATAATAAGTATGAAAAAAAAATTGGTTCCATACGGATTTACGATTTTTAATACCACTTGCTTTTTTGCAAACTGATTTTGATCATGTATTGTGGAATTTTAGAGCGAAACCTTGTAAAATGGTAATTTTAGTAAAATGCAATTTTTTAAATGTTCCAATATAGCTAGCTTATTTATATAGTGTAATTTAAATTAATTTTTCGACTATACAATTAAATTGTTTGCACTAATATTTTAATAATGCCATTATATTTTGCTCTAATAAAATTCCATGAATTTTGATATTAAATCATTATTTTTTTTATCTTAATTTAACTATTTCTTCAATGTTTAAAACGACTAAATTGCTCAAAATAACTAATATTTGAGAAAAATTTGCTGACACATTTATTGTAAAACAATTTGAAAGGGACTTTGTTCTAGAATTGTGATGTTTAAAAGAATCTCTGAGTTTGGTATACTTTAAAAATCATTTCAATCTAATTAAAATATTTTGTTTATTCATAAATAAAAATTTTTTCATTTATTTATCATTTATTATATACAACTATTACTTTTTATTTAATCAATTAAAAATTATATTAATATGTTTATGAGTGTGCAGCAGTCAATATTCCTTTCTTAAAAATTCCTCTTTTGTTCTGGATTCACCACTTAATTAGAAAGCCAGTAAATATTGCTATTGTCACAGTTGATATCGAATTCAAGCAAACAATGACAGAATTTTCTTGAATGAAGAATGGAGGAACACAAAAGAGGCGGAATATATCGAATTCCAAAACTGCAATAACGTTAAATTAAAAAGGCGGTACATTTTTCCATTATGGAAGATTATCAATATATTTGGTTTTCCTTTGCTTTTGAACTATTGCTCTTCCACAGAAAATGAAAAAGTAAAAATGCAAATTTCTTAAAATTTTCTCCCCGTTGGTATCGACCCAAGCAGTGAGGGAAGGGAGACCCCATTGCTTTAAAATATAGAATAAATGCATTGTAAGAATGGAGTGACGTACTCGAGGTTAAAAGGGAAAAAAATCGAAGACTCTTGGAAATCCTCAGCGAAACAGTACTGAGGCGGAATTTGTGACAGTGCATGCACAGGGAAAAGTATCGAAATCCTCCCCCGTCATTTGTGTCATCGTTTGTTACTGGTTTTTAAAGAATAACGAAGATGATATTCAAAACTTTTCCCGTTTTGGAACCGGCCCAAGAAAGTGCTTCCTGGCCTGGCAGGGCAATTTGATAGAAGACACCATTAGCTGAGTGCGAATCGAGTGTTACTTCGAATGGCAGACTCAAAAAGGGGAAAAAAAAAGGAGGACAAAATGGGTCAAGAGTAGGAAGAATCGTCTGGAGGCAATTGAATTTTTGCGATGGCTCATCCCTGAGGACTTTTAATGCGATTAAACAGGCCGACTGCGATGATGATTTCAAGCAATGGTTGTAAGTGAAGAAGAGAAAGGAAAAAAAATTCTGACTTTTTTCCCTGCTTTTCCCTCCTGTCCTATAATGTCTCACTTGATTCTCGGAGCGTTAGTTGTCGCCGGTGTTGCCACATGAAAAAAAAGTAATAAAAATCCGCCAATCGTTTTCAATTGAGTTCAGAATGTAGGCTGTCGCTTCTACGTGTCATTATACTCTTCGAGAGTACATGGATTATGTTCGTTGTTTTTATTGGCGCTGTTATCAACCATGTTCAGCCCTGAGAATATTTTTTTTCTCATGTCTGAAAATCTTGCTCAGATTCAATTAAATCTGAATCAAAGTAAATTTCCCTCCTTTTTTTATAAGTTTTAGTAATTAAATCAATTTTCTAGAAAATGTCTGAGTTATCGTTAGCCTTAAATCGATATACAATTTGGGTTGATTTTCTTTATGCTTCATTTAGTATAAATTTTATAAATTGGTTAAAAAAATTTAATTGAGAATATTGAAAACCGTAAGAATGTTTAAATGGAGCTGATACTTTTAAATTTTTATTAGAATATTTAGATTCTTTTCCCGAAAAATGAAGATTTGCGAAGCTCTTGCACCGAAATTAATTCAAAATATTTGTGAGACACTTATAAAAATATTTTCATACAGTGACACTTATATTTCGTGCATAAAATGGTTTTTCTAAATGAATTATCAAATATAAAGTTATAATTTAGATTATTTAAATTTTTTTAGTTTATAGAAATATACAGTGCACACATTATTTTATTTAGATTTGTCTTGTACTTCTTATTAATACTTACTTAAACATTATAAAATGACTTTATCAATTATTATATTTGTTAGTTCAGCTTGTTATTTTTCATCATACAAAAATATTATTTCAAATGTAAAATAATTTACATTTGTAAGTGAGAAATTATTTAGTTTTTATTTATTTTCTTGCCTTACGCTACATGTCAAATGATTAACTAAATTATCGAAAATTAAAATGTAAATTAATTTTTAAAATAAAAAAGCATGAAAAAAATATATTATTTATTACATTTAATAAGACTTTCAGTAAAAAGCATTCAATTAAAATATATTTTTAAAGTAAATGTACGTGAATGAATTTATATTTACAAAAACTATTGAGTTTTTTAAATGTAGTCTAATTTTTTTTGAGATTTTAAGCTCTGGAATAATTTTTGGTAGCAAATTAACTGATTAAAATTTTATTTCATTGATGTAAATTCATAGGGCAGTTATCAATAAGTAACACAAATTTGATAATATCAGATTCTCATAAAAAATAAAAAATAATTTTAATTACCAAAATTTAATTTTACTTTTCTCTATCATAAGTCTTTAATTTCCGATTTGATATTTATTTAATATGGATAAATTTTATTGATATTTTCTTTTTTATTGCAAATTTGTATTTCACATTTTAAAATGTCTTGGCCTTAAAGCAAATCTAGAAATTTTACATAGAAGGAATAAATAAAAAACTCAGACATTTTTATATCCATTTATTGTCTGTACTCTGTTTGAATAAAAAACCATTTTAATTATAAAATTCTCCAAAAATAAAATATATATATTTAAATAATAAATATGCTTATAAATAAAATGTCCTCTGAGATTTACTTTTTTGATTAGAATTCATAACTGGTAATTTTTTGATGTCTTAGAATTATTTACTTTCATTGAACTTCAAGTATAATTCATTGCACAATTCAAGTATAACTTCATTGAACTTCAAGATGTCAGTAAAACATTAAAGTAATAAATTAATAATAATTTTTATTCTTGTTACAGAGAGAAAGAGAGGAACTCGTATGAGAACATATTTTATTTCATTAACAAATAAGAATGAACTTTTTAAAACTTATTATTACCTTGCCCTCTAATTGTAAATCAGATTGTTATGAATTTACTTTATAATTCAACTCTTTTACTTTATACAGTCATTGTGCAATTTAGAATCAAACTTAAATGGTATAGAATATGATAGTAAAGTGATTTCAAATTTCGGGTATATGATAAGAAAAATATATTCCTTTTTATTTTAATACTTCTAGAACAAGTCAAAAAAGAAAATGCAAATCTAAAACAAATTTCAAATTCAAATTTTTTCCAAAATAAATAACATTCCAAGTTTCAAATAGTTACAAAAGCAATAAATGATGTTTTAACTTTCTTTTATATTTTTGTATCGTAAAATGCTGATTACTTTTACAATCAATTCAATGCTGAACAGAAGGCAAAATTTTACTAAAATTGTGATGCATAAAAATAATCATATTTACTATCTTATTTTAAAATTAACTAATTTTCATAAAAAAGAAAGAGTTTTTATTGATTATATATTCTGGATGAATAATTGCTGGGGAATGTGATCAAATTTCTACTTTTTTATAAAATAATAGCCTTATGTGGGACATTTTGTTCCTTGCAGAAATTGTTCCAAAGATGGGTAAATGTGTTGATAAGGCTAAGTGATAAAAAGGGCAATCGTGTTTAACTGTGACAATGATTATATGGAGACTAAATTTGCTGGATTTTTTAGGATTTTGTTGTAGTCTAATCAACACGTCTACTATAGCGCTGGTCTAATACACGTTACGTGAAACACGACGTTAGAAATTTATTAAGAAAAAGATCCAACAAATAAGGCACAAAGTCGATCAGTTACGGTTTTAGAACCAAAATTGATCGAAGAGACCACTTAAATTCAGATACATATAAAAAGCCATGATATTTGAATAGCTGATAAAACGTTGAAGTTATCATCTATCCAATTAAGTAAATTTGCATCTTCATCAGCAAATGACTTAAGTTGGAACCTTTTGCTTTGTGGATTATTTTCTTTCATGAAACCAGTTTTCAAGTTTAGAGATCAAATTACAGGATATGAAACAGTGATTATCATGGTTTCTGTAAGAATAACTAAATTTTTTAAATAAGAATTGTGCATTTTTATCCCAAAATAAATTAATATGATTAAAAGTTTTCTGTCTTGTTTAAAGATGGTGTTTTATAAATAATGAACAACACATATTTCTAAACAATGAAAAAACATTTTGAAATCAAGATAGTGAAATTCATTATAAGTAATTTAATATTACTCAATTAATTAAATTTTCCATTATGATGTGAAAGTTATGTCACAAATGTAAGTTTACAAAACTCAACACTTATTTTATTCTATCATACATTACTAGAAAATTTCGGTAACAAATAAATTCAGAAATGTTAATTTAAACTGTTGTGATATTTCTGTTTCTTTAGAATCATTAAAATTTAATCTATTCATTTTTTAAGATATGCTAAAAAGATATTTTATAATATCTTAAAGGAATTCAAAATGTTTTCGATTAAACTTTTTATCAATAGAGAATAATGAAACCAAATTTATGGTCATGAAGTCATATTAGTAATATAAAGTCCAAATAGGATCACTGTTATAACTTTAATAAAAAATGAAAATAATTTATATTTATAATTTAGATTGTCACCTAAATGTAAAATTTCCATGAACTGTTGAAAAATTAACAAGTAAAACTTCTTAATGAGAAATGAATTATAAAATATTTTTTAATTAAAATGTGTTATTTATGTAAACAATTATAAGAATGCAAACTGTTAAATACATAGTAATTATTTATAAAATATAGCTCTTATTTCTTTCATGTAGTTCATTTTAAATAACTTTATATTAATTTTTGTTGGAAAAAATATTACAGCATAGAAGTTACTCTCACATGTCATAGCTTTTAAGAGAAGAAATGTAAGGAAATAAAAATAAAAAAGATAAGCGAAATGATATGATTATGGAAATATAATCTTGAACTATGTAATTTTATTTTTTAGGATTACTATTTAAAAGTATTTAGAAAGATATCAGAAAAAAGTATGTAATAATTTAAATGTATACATATTATTTTTTTCAGTAGTTACAATTAATGAATATCATCGTCTTTTTTGTCTCTTGGGGTTCCACTGTCTACAAATATTAACATCACTTTTTATAGCAAAAATATAAGATTTTTATACTAATACTTATTGAATGATACTATAATATAACATGTCTAAGTATTTACGTAAGTCGAAACGATTGACTAATTTCTGCAACAGAAATACTGTTGTTGTTTTAGAAATGAGTTCAGATTTCTTAAAGCAATTGTTGCATTCATATGAGCATGAATATATTATTAAAGAATTTATTTATTTTGAAGTTTAAATAAAAAAAACTGCTATGAAGTATTTAATATTATTTTCATTACATTTCAAATTTCTTTTTAAATTTCTTTATGGTTGAAATTAAGGAACTAAATATTTATCTACGTGGCATTAAAAATTACAGAATTTCTCACAGTTTTGGTTTCTAAAAATTACTAGGTAATATTTCATAGTATCTAATTTGTTACATTGTTAAAAGTTACGAAAACTTGTTTATGGATCGAATTCCCTATATCTAAAAGGCCAAGGAATAAAAACCACCTGACATCACGTCTGGAACAGTCTGACAAGCCGTAAGTGGCCAACCGTGAAGACACGGTGGAACAGGAGATGAACAGATGCCTCAAGCTGGTTCCAGTGATCGGTGAACCAAGATAAATTTCGATTGATTTTCCAGGACTCTATCTTTCCTCCAGACTTCTTCTCTTGCGAATTCGTCCCAGCTGGTCACTTGCCTTCATTTACATGGGGGAAGGCCATTCGCTTCATTACAAAATCAATCAGTGAAGTCGAAAGATAAGGCGAACGAATGTTAGTGTGTGAAGAGAGGTGCTTCTGTCACAGAATACGTTTGAGAGTCGATAATCAGGCATGGCGTCATTAAAGTATTCATTAGGTACTAGGGGTGGTCGAAAGGGAGGAAGGATTCAGTTTGATGTGAATAAATTGATGGCTCAGATAGTGATAGTACTACTAAGTAAGGATGGGTGGTGGAGTTAGGAGATAATTTCGAATAACGAGAGTTGTCTTATTAATGTGATACGCAACGGCAAACAAGAGGAGATTCGACAGGGAGGAAAGATTCAGTATGTCTAATCTTGTTTTCGACTCATTATCTTTTCCGGAATGGAACGACGTTGCCAGAACGAGAAAATGCGAATAAAAGATTGTGCTATCACTTTTGAGTTCAAGATCAATAGTAGAGTTATTTTGTCGATTGTTTATTCATGAGTGACATTGCATCTAGGAAAAATGTGTATGAATAAAGCCATTATAAGTGAAATTTACCTATATTTCCGCTATTGAATAATAAATACAGAATTAAGTATAAGGAGGGGTGGCAAGGCAATTTTATTCTGTTTAATCTTTAATTTGTAATATGAATCCCATCCAATATTACTTCAGGAAACATTTTAGTAAATAATTTAAGTACAAATAATTTGTAAGAAATATGTTACATAGCAAGGATGATCGTGTAAGACTTTAATTCTTTTGTACTTTTATTCCTATATTCATGTAAATAAAATTACATTATATTTTTTCCCTATTTAGAAATTTACTTGTTGATTGAGAAATCTTTATGATAATAAATAAGGATACAAAAAAGGTATTGAATACTGGATAATAACAACTATGAGCCTACACTTTAAATATTTAAAGAGATGAGTATTATGTTTTTTCATTGGTACCCAGTATACTATACTAGAAATGGAGTCATAATTCATTTAAATACATATTAGAGGAGCGATTGAATACGGTTAATAATTCGATACAATTTAATTTAACACAAAATAAATTTTTTCGATTAGAAATATTACACAGATTTAACTTTATAAATTGATTTTTATCATAGAAAAATTTCTTATTATTCATATACATTTTATATGATATATAATTTTTAATTATACAATGAAACAGACTATCTATACAATATTCTTATTATATTCATTATTGTTCAATGAAATATTATGGGAGTTCTTTTTTATTCTAGCTTTTTTTACTCCTGTATTATTAGGGAAATAAGTTTTCTGGTTATTATAAGCTTTTTAGTGTTCACAAACTTTACTGTATACTTTTCTATAGTATGTTATTCTGGATTAATTACAAAGCATGAAATTTATAGTTTTGGTGCTTAATTTTATGAAATAACTTTATCATTCTTAACAAGAATTAATTATAATTGAATCATATATAATTAATTAAAAGGTTACAAAATATGAGAGAAAATAACTAGAAATGTGAAAGCATTAAATAATTATTTTTTTTAGAATTATTAAATGAAGTGCTTAAAATATAGATACTAAGAGAACAAAAATATTTATAAATTGAACTAACTAAAATAAATTACTTCATTTAAGCAAACAACAAAAACATCAGTAATAGACAAAATGGAATCCTATGAGACGTTTTCATTTTATTTAATTTTAATATTTCATGATGAGAGAAATAATTTTTAGAATGAAATTTGCTATCCTTAATAATGAATAATGAGCAAATGTTATTAGAATTATTCGAAAAAAGTTGAATTAAAAATGTTAAATTTTAATCCCCACATAAAATCATCACTCCTGAAGAACAGAAGATTTAAAAAAATTAGTTTATATAGAAAAATTGAAGTAAATTTCGTCTCTAAAGACATTTTTATAAAAAACAGAGTTCAAAAAGTTTGTAACTGAAAAGGATATTTTTATAGACAAAAAATATGGAAATATTGTTTCTTATTTCATTATAATTGTATGCTCTAAAATTTAATTAAAATTATAACAATTTTCTAAATTTAAACAAAGTACAGACTCATTAAATATTAAAACGTGAAGAAAAAATTAGAATATATTTACCTATTATTAAAAGGTATCTTAACTAAAATATTTACACTTGTCACCCCTTTTGTTCTAGTTTGTTACATACTATCAATTTTAATTTTCATCTCTATTAAATTTAGTAATAATTACGCTGCGAATTATTTTATATTTTAATTTTTCTTTATTTTCTATGAAAAACATTTATAAATTTTTTTAATGAATGCATATTTAGTCACGTGGTAAGGAATTTCTCAAATAATAATCAGGGGTAATAAGAAGCTCAATTATATTATTAAATTTATTAGAAGATAAAGTTTATAAAAAAGGAAATATTTTTTGGTAATTGAAATTTTATTTTAAGTATCAGTGGTATTAAAATTTAAATACATTATATACCTCTTTAGTAATGTTATTGCTTCAATGTTCCTTATTTTGATTCTTATATAGTTATAAAAATTCTCTTAAAAATTTTAATCATAATAATTTTTATCAATCTAATTTTTTAAAAATATTTTATTATAACATTTTTAAGAATATTTCTGAGAGTAAATTCAATAAAATTTCTTTAATAGATCCTCTTACATTTTCAAGGCCTAAATTAAATTATTTAGTTAACTGAAGAGTAAAATATAACGTGAAAAAGTTCTTTTTTAGATAGCTGATTGCATAAAATGTATTTTTATTACATAATGCAAATACGAAAAAACATCTCAACGATAGAGAATACGATTGAAAAGATTCTGAAAAACCAAAGTATTATGGGCAAGACATGATTGTTTTACGCATTGCTTCTAAAGAATAATCTTTTCTATCCCCAATGTTATGAGAATGAAAATTAGGAATATATTCTAGATACATTTTAATATTATGTTATTTAAACATAAATAATATAACTTTCGAACAAGATTATGCTTTTTATAAAAATACATTCTGCTCCATTTCGGGTTTTAAATTTGATATATGTTTAAATTGAGAAATAAAATATAAAGGTTCAATTTTTCATACATTTCTATCACCTATCAAAAATGAAATATGATTTTGAAAAATTATGTAACCTTTTTAATCTATTTTTGAATCCTACAAAAACAAACATGTTCATCAATAACTTAGTCTAAGATGTCAATATTTTGTTAGAAATTTAGACTGGAACTTCATTAGAATTTATCTTTACAAATTTTATCAAATTCGAAATAGATTTAATTAACTTTTCGTTATATAATTTGTATTTCCTGTATAGTTTACTACAGTCTATAACATTTCTATGTTCTTAAGAAGATAAATTTAACTAATTACAATTTATTTGAATTTATTGAATCTCATAAGGAATTGTTTCTAAATTATTTGGATAAGCAATCATTTAAAATAACAAAATCAATGAAACGAATGAAATTTATCTTAAGTATTCCCAAAGCTTTCAGTTAATGAACTTATGCATGCACGATTAAAAGATTCATACTTGTCGTTTTATCAGCAAAAAGAATTTTCTGAGATTTATTTAGAAAACGAATTTGAAATTTTGTCAAATTCCATTTGCTCGCTCCTTACATTCGAAATTCTGATGAATCGTTTCTACTGCTCTTGCAAATATCTACATTAGCATAAGTTTATCCCCGGAGATTAAATTTCTCATCTTACTGGTATCGTGAAATAGGAAAAGCAACTGCAATCATTTGAATTGCTTCTATTAAGCAAGAATAGTTTGAATTATTGAAATAACTTTCAAGTACGTAATAATTCTTAGAAAACCATTTATGGAAAAAATTAAATTAAGAACCTAAAAGGCTATATCTTTGTGCAAATATATTTTAGAGGTTGTTTTCTTGTTTTTCTTCATTGTTATCTTTTCTTAAATATCAGCATTTTTAAATTTTTTTTAGACAAAATAAAATACAAATCGTAAAGCTAAAAATCTAGAAATCATTTTATACTGAGAATATAAATTACCATATGAGATCTAAGATCTTATAATGTGGGGAATTATCTAGCTTTTATTCATTATCTGCATCTGAATGCACAAATATTGCTTAAAGAAACATTTGAATGCAGGAAAGAAGAGAAAAAATAATGAAAGCAATTTATAATAATGATCCAAGTGGTTTTGTGTGACGATTGGGGCCTATTACAAGTTTTAATGGAAAATGAAACGTGGAAATGACTTTTCATTTTTCTGAAACGCGCTCCCTTGAAAGTCAGTATCGAAAACAAATATTGAGTTTCACAATACATTACTTTCTAGTGTCAATGCCTATAGCTGTGAAATCACTGCTGATTCTTCCGCGCTTTGTTTCGCATTCTATTAAATGCAAATGAGAACTCTTTTTTTTCTGCAGCATCAGCAAATCGTTTTTCGAAGCCGGACGCGGGGATCCGGCGAAGTTTTAAGATTAAACTTTAGATGACCGAAGGGATATTTAATCGATTATGAAGTACGACAAAAGATTCGATGATTGCTTTTGCCGCTGATGATGATTAGAAAATTTATTATTGCTTTTTTTTCATTCGAGATTGTTTCGGCAAGTTAATTTTACTCTGTTCTTAAAATGTTCGAGATCAAAGTATCGGAGAATAAGACGGCCCTTAAATGAAAATTTGGAAAGAGTAATTTTCAAAGCTAGCATTTTAATTTGGGTTTGAATCTATTATTGGATGTAGTCTTGATGCTTATCATTCTTTTTTAATAATGAAAACTCAGAGAAACGAGAAATAAACAACTACATTAATTTAAATTTCCATCTATATTCACGACTCATCATAGAAATATACGACAAACTAAAATTTTGCGTATTTTTACACCAATTTATTCACATATAATTTTTAATCTTTTTGTTTTCTAAGATTTATCCTAATGCAATGATATTTTAAAAAACTTAATACATATATAAAACTCATTATATACATATTAAGTTTCATATTTTTATAATAATAAGCAAATATTGAAATCTTTTTTTTTATTTGATTGCAAACTTTATATTTTATTAATTAATTTAACATAAATTTTCTCGGTCTAAAATGTTTTGATAATCTCAATTTTTCAGAAGTTCTAAGTAGACCAATTGTAGTAATAACGCCTATTAAATATATTACTAATTATATTAAATATCAGGAATTTCAAATATAGAAAATATTTATCTGTGGATAGTATAAATAAAAAAAGGGAATTTGTTTACTAGATAATTTCTAAAGAAAATAAAAATTTATAAATAAAACAAATTTAAATAGTCGGATTTGGAAAGTTATGATTAAAATTAAAAATTAAATAACAATGTAGCAAATATTCTCATATTATTTCAGTTAAAATGTAGTACTGAATTTTTTTATGTATGATTCTTTTTAAATTACATACATTTATTCCTATTTGAATAAGCAGATTAATTTAAATAAATGAAATAGTTGTTCATAAAAAATATTATATTCTAAATCTTATAGAAATACTTGATCAATGTGATATTCCTAAAGATTACGAATGAATTTTTAAAATCTAATTTAAAATTAGAAATAAAATTTTCTATAGCAAAATGGTAAGGAATGCACTCTTTTGGGAATGACTATATTGAAATCCTTTTGAGAAAAAACTCTAAATTTTATGTTCAAACTATATTTATGTAAAATCTAATTCAAAGTACACAAATTATAAAATATTCTTTTAAGAAATCAGAGCAAAATTTATCTTATGCCACAAGATTTAATTGAATTTATTGAAATTGTAAACAAGTAAAAAGAATTGTAAAAAAATATAAAAAAGAAGAAAAAAATAATGAATTTAACCTTCAAGCGTGGGTTTTCAATAGAGGCATATTTTTTTATGCAACGAAGTTTCGAATATGTATTACGTTAATATTTTCAAACTAATGAATACTAATTTAAAAGTAAATTTTAACTCATTTATATTTGAAATGTTTTAAAATATTTTATATTAATTCTTTGAAATAAGATCTGAAGCATTGGAAAATACCGAAAAATAGTCTGCAAATAATAAATTTTCTCAAAATTTAGAAATTCGAAAAAAATTAAAAATGTTTTCTATTAAAGGGCATTTCGTCTTATACTTAATAAGTGTAAATCTTCAAATCAGAGGTATCATATATTTTAAAATATACCCAGTTTCATCATGGCTACCTTTTAAAAAATTTTTCTATATGCGCAATTTCCGGACGTTTTTATGAGGAATGAAACAAAAGAAACTGTGATTTATTGAAGTATTTTTTATTTAGCACATCTAAAGTTTGATAAAGCTAATAAGTTTTGATTATCAATTAATTAATAACAATAAAAATAATTTATCATAAATGATAAAGTATAGTATCAATTAATTCTCTTTTACACATAAGTTAAAAAAAGTATAACTATATTTCAAAATTTTAACTTGACTTATTATATTTTTACTCTAAAAGAATTAAAAATAAAAAGGACAATTTTATTGATTATATCATAATATAAAAATAAATAAGTTCAACCATTTATTGATAATCAATGCAACAATTAACATCACTTTAATTATATTTGTACCAATTTACTACAATGATTTTGTATTAAATGTTTCAAATACAAAGGCAATTCTGAAAAGTAATTTAAAAATATTCGTTAAAATAATATAACAGCGCCTATCAAATTTTAAGAATTTAATTAATCGAACTTTTAAAATAATCACTTGAAAACAATTATTTTACAATCTTTTAAATAAGAATAACTAAAGCATTTTTAAACACAAACTGAAAGAATATCAATTCATAATGCTATAGTTTTACATATTCAAAAATATTTAATATGAGATCTATAATAAATTTTTAATAGACATTAAACTCTTTAAATTATTTAACACACGTGGTTCTTACAAACTGTTGTCATAGAATCTCTAAAATTAATAATGAATTTTAAAAACACTATGTAACTAGTATAATTATATATAAGTGAAATTATAATCATTGATATAATAAGAAAACTAAAATAAGTTGAAATTTTAAAATCCCTCATAATTTTACAAATATGATATTATATGGTTTGATATTTTTATTATAAATACTAGTAATGTATTATGTAAAAAATAATAGTTTTCTATAATGGCTTAAATGTGCACTAGTTTTAGAGATTAAAATATTATTGATACGAAACACAAGTAAAAAAGTTTTAATAGGATATTTAATATATTTACGTACAGGTATTACCATAAAATTAAATTGACACAAAGTAAAATGATTTATTCATAGACAATTTAAGTATTTAATTTTTAAGTAATTTTTAATCCTAATATATAATGTTTAACATTTAATTTAGGTGTAAGTTAAAATTGTTTATTTTAGCATCCTATTTATAAATTTAAATCATAAATGTTTATTTGTATTACATTTTTTTTAAACATATTTAAAGACTATGTTGGGAGGGTTTTCATAACCCATTAAAAAGTTTTACAAAATTCTCCACATTAATAATTATATGAAGTACAAAAAATATATTGTAATAAATACTTCCAAATAAATATTTTGCATCATACAATAAATTTTTTATCCTACATGGAAAATATATTAACTTGAAAATTTACAATCTTTTAAAAATATTTGTGTGATATTAACATGATATAAGAGCAACGGCAATAACGAAATTATTATTTCCAAGAGATAAAGAAAAACATTAGCTTCCAATTCTTATTATTCAAGAGAGAAATTTTTGCGAAGAAAGACAAAACTCTCCTATATTAATAACAAAATAAATGTATGGAAAAGCTATCATATTCACTTGAAATTTTCTTGTTTGACTTTTCGAAGAAACCATTCTTTATACTTTCCAGTTTAATATTTTTTCTTCCCCTGAAACTTTGCTTTCCCAAAAATTGACGACCTCTTCCGGGAAATGTGAAAAGTTATTGATTTTTGGTTACATGTCCCCGTTGATATTTGTTCAAGAAACTATTTCACATCCTTAAAAAAATCGGTATTTATAACAACACTGGATTCTATACATCATACGCAGCTCAACTAGAACAAAGCAAGCTCAAAAAATTTAAAATAACATATTTAATCTAAGAAATAATGTCAAATCTTTAATGATTCAATATTTTTTTACTACAGTTTGATATAATGTGTAAATATGTGAAGAGCATATACAATGTTTAAAATATTAGGTTTAGTTAATAAATTCAGTCAATAAAGAATAATTTATCTCAAGAGAATTTTCAGTAAAATTTTGAATTATTTAATTGGCAAACTAATTTTATAAATCACCTTTGCAGAAGAAATTAACCTTCAGAAACAATTTTTATAAGCTTTGCTATATCACCGTTTTCCATTCTTTAATTATCTCAGATTTAGTAGATTACTTAAGTCACTAATTATACGAGAGTGCTGGAGTACGAGAGTGTTACAACTGTTGAAAAAGAACTCTAAAGTTGTTCTAAATTACTCCGCGTTCTGCCATCACCATCAAACTAATTTCACTTCCAGTAAAAAAACTATATAAGCCTAAACTAGCGATTACAAAACGAAATCTTTTATTTTTTCGAAAGTAAAATGCATGCAAATAAACCTCTAGGTAATTTAATGTCAACCTGCTAATTTTTAAAAGTAAGATGCTGAGCATCCTTTGATATTTACTGTACTCATTTTCTCAATTCACTTATTTAGTAAAGCGAAAAATGTTACGTCCAATTAATTAACATAGTTAATAATTTCTACATTATAAATATTTTACATGTGGCAGTTTCTTTAATTAGATATAGTGTGTGCATTTTGGAAAAGGTAGGATGCTTCATAGAATTGGATAAAATGTAAGAGTTAGATGATAATGTATAACATGCTACTTTATACAATTTTGAGCTTTCTTCGTCTTATTATTTCAATTGTATCGGTCTGCTTAACTTAATGCATTTAGAAATACATATTACGTATTTTTCAAATTTAAATATGCAGATACGAGTTCATTGTCACAAATCAGTTTACAATTATTTTTATTATTAATTACTTATATTAGGTTTTTGGAATATAATTAAATATATTATTAATAAATTTAAATAAATATATTATTAATAAATTCGTATTCAATATGCATTCATACAAAGATAATGAGTACAATCTCAAAGCCCCTGTTGATTCATTCAAGTTTTCATAGTATTTAATAAAAATTACATTTTCGAATGAAGAGTACTCATTTTACAGTTAAAAAATGAAATAATCATTAATGAATGTATTTAATTAATTTCTTTATAAAAATAAATTGCCATTTTTTTAATTAGTTAAACTTTTCTCAAATTACTACTAGTTGATTTACATATTATAAGCTGTTACACTAAATTAATTAAATTTTTGAAAATAAATTACCAGCAATTAAAAAATGTTATTAACCAAATTAAATGTAAAGATTTTAGTATAAAATTAAGTTTTAAGTGGAAAAGGACTAAAATTTAAATTTAAAGGTAGAGAGTCCAGAAAAACTGAAAATGTTTTAGTGCAATATGAAGCAAATAAAATGAAAACTTATCAAGAAATCTTTTTTTATTTTGATATAGAGTCGAATCTTTCATTGAAAAATAATTTCTTATATTATCCCAGCGCGGATGTAATTTATTTCCAGATAACATAAGACTTTTATGTTATATAATTTAAATTGTGTTTTTAATTAAAGAAATAATCATTAATTAAAAATCATAGGCAATTTTCTGTAAATAAAATAATCATTTTAAGTATTTCGAGCTACGATAAAAATATTTTTTCTCTTATTATAAATGAACTATTATAGACTGAAATGTTTTAAAAGTTGAAAAAACAATTAACATTTTAAAGTTTAAAGTGCAGTTTTAAAATTTAATTCATAAATTATAAAAAATTTATTCTTTAAAAATTTGATTCTTATTCCCAAAATTGTTATAAAATATGCAGATGGTTAACAAAATAGAAATACATTAAATTTATAAAGAATCATTTATTAGTATGGTATTGTACCACCTTTTATATGTAATAGAGCAATAGTATCGTTTGAAAACTTATTCATATATGTACTGAATAGTGTTTTGAGAATATTGATTGGCTCCTATGAGATATTTTGGAAGTCTGGGAGAGATTCTGGTGAAGAATATATCAATTCCGTATTGAACGCTCTAAAACAGTATATAACGGTTTAATAACATAGATTGTGTATGCTATCATGACTTTAGACACCGTATATCTAGAAACGATTAAAATTTCAGCTGTTCCGGCCACACTTACTTTAGCTAGACGAGCTCTTTGAAAATCAGAGTGGTCCAATATTTACACTTTTGAAATAAATCCAAGACTTACAGAAATTCAATAAAGAATACTATCAGCTCTACCTACTAAAATATATATTTTCTATTTTAAAAAATTGCTATTATTTTAATTTAATGCTTACGAAGCATTTTCAAAATGTGACTTTTATTGACAGGGGTTTCCCTTATCTTGAAAAATTCCCGTTATTCTAATATATATTTTATTATATATATTAAATATTTATACATTTAGTGTATATTAAATAAATATTTTATCAAAATTTTGATGAACATGCTAATAAGTATTTTTTTCGAATAAATTTAAAATAAATTTTTTGAAATAAATTTCGAAATTTTGATTTGTTGGATTCATTAACTCAAATAACTTCTATACAATTAATATGGAAAATATATGCTTATATTGGATGAAGAAAATTTAAAATCATAAAACACTACGATTGTGAAAAATTTAGGTTTTTGAGAAAATTGTTGATTTTAGAGATTTACTGTAAAATAGAAAAGCAAAAATTATAGAATATATATTTAGTTTCTTTTAATGTTGGATTTATTATAAATTATTTTAATATTGGAGGTTTTCAGAGTAGTTTAAATGCGTTTTTAAAACCACACTTTTATTTACATCTTTGAAGAATTTACTAGTGTCTTCGGTCTGGGGTGCTAATAATAAGCACGCTAAACTTTTAAAACAAAATTACAGTAGTTGTACCGAACATCTTAATGACAGGATAAGAATAAGTATTTAAGACAATTGTTATATCAATAAATGTTTTGATGAACGAAGGAAATTTAATATGAATGTTATGATATGAAGGAATTTATAGCAAAAAATATAGAAGTATATTAATTTCTAAATAATTTGCATAATTAAAATAGTACCATTATTAGAAAAACTTTGAGCTTACAATTTTTTCACAACTTATAGCTACATAATTTTTTAAATCTCTACTTGGATGTGTTATAGATTATGTATAAGTTACCCTCCAAATGAATCTGTGTGATATATTTCAGCTATTTAAATTTTTTAAATCATCGATATAAATATATGAGTTGAAAGTACAAAGTTTTCGAACTAATATTTTGTTCTGCGTGTTTGAGTTAAGCACTAACACTCAATGAAAATAAAATAATCCTTAGCTATTAAAGAAATAATGTACATATATATATATCTATACACTAAGAATTTTCTGAAAAAGTATACTTAAGATTTCTGTTCATTTATTTTTATTTAAAGATTATTTAGAATATTATACACACAAACGATTGAGATCCAATACCTCAAAAGACAAATATTCTATTCCTTCTTTTATTCAATGAGAGATTAATGATAATATAATTTTTTTTGTTTTCTCAAACTAGGGCACGGTTTTTATCTTATCGGTGAAAGACTACATTTGTAGCGTGAAACTAAAGTGCACTTTGAGTACCTTTATCTGAAAGAATAGTATACACAAATCAAGCTATGAGAAAAAGAATGAGCCAAAAAGTCCAGAATTGACGTGCAGAAACTATTTAAAGGGAGACGACGATAGTACACTGGACATAAATTTCTTTTACAATCAACCACACCCATGAATATCGCAAACTCCAAGACACTGAATAACTGATTCACATTTATCTAAATGAGTTCTTTTCATCATCCTGATGTCACTTATTCTTTACTATAATGCAAACATATCAACTTTATTGATTAAGTGGTTTTAAATTCCATTGTAAAAAAATGAGCAATTTAAAAATTTTATTACTTTTAGGGTTGCTAAATTTTATGAAAATAACTAGAACATAAAAAATTTAACAACTTATTTAAAGTTGTTAAATTTTGAAATCAAATTATGTTAAAAATGCTTATATATACACACATATTTATGTAAGTTATATACAAGTATTTATTTGCTAGTAATTTTTATAATACACGCGAGATTATTTTATTATAATTTATTACAATCTTATCAATTAATGTTTCTAAAATATAATATAATTTAGAAATATGTAAGATTACCAATGTAATTTTATTTTATGATAATTAAAATTGTACCTATTATTAGAATATTACAGTTTAATAATAGAGAAGATTATAATTAAAAAAATAATATCTTTTACTGTAAAATATGGATGATGACTTTTTAGTTCAGACTTATTACATTTGAGCACATTGAGATAAAGCAAGTTGACCTATTGCTATTTCTTCTTTTTTACTACTAAATTTTTCTGAAAAATATTTAATTAGATCATGAAATTTGCTTAGAAATATAAATGCTAAGACTTTTTCTCTGCTTTTCATCATTATCAATATAATTTTATACTTAGAAATATTTTTTAATTATTAGTCCATTTAGAAAACACTTTTTGATAATTATATATTATACTTAAAATATCTTCAAAAATAATATTAAAAATAAATGGAAATATTGGTATTATTAATTGTTATTTATATTGATAAAATATTGGAAATAATGGTAAAATATTGTGAAAATATTTAACAAAAATTATTAAATAAATTGTTATCTATTGATTCTTTATTTATGACTGTTTTAAAAGCACTTGCGTAATCATGGTATAGATATGCTCAAATTTTACTTTATGAGTATGATTTTATAACTTTAAATTGAATTTCACAATATTAAAGAAATGTGTAGCTTTAATATTGAGTTTCGTATTTAAATAATATAATTTTCAAATAAAGTGTAACAAAATATTTTTATATGAACATTCTTGTATTGACATTTAAAATGTAACTAAATTAACTTTTATATTTAAATTGATCTCAAGTAATAATTTGTATCACTGGAAAATTTTTTTAATTATTTAGTTTTCGGAAAAGAAACATCTTCGAATCAAAAGTTTTACTATTATAAATGTATCAATGGGTAACTTCAATTTATAAACATCTATCTTCAAAGTATAATATTAAATGTATTTTAAGTCAGTAATATTTAAATACGAAACATGAATTTTTTTCTGAGACAAAAAATAATTGTATAACAGACTAATTTTTAACTATATTCACTTAAATTTTCTCAAAGATTCTAGAAAATATTTAGAAAATAAAATAAAATTATGTATGTAAAGTAATATAATGTTCTTTTGGCAACAACAATGTGTTACTCCGTTTTTAAAGAATGTTAAAGTTCACGTGATCATTCTTTGTATATGCTCGAAAAATTGAAATATTAGTATTTTTTATGTTATAAAAAGGGTGATTATTCACTATAATGATAATAATCCACTTTCAACACACAGATATTTTTAATTATATTTATTCATGTTACATGCAAAAATTATTGAATATTTTTGAAATGAGAATTTTGGAGAATGTGAGAAAAAATATTATGTTTTCATGGAGCACAACTCTTGTATTCTTCTTCTTTTTAGTTTATTTTTAAAGTTATATAGTAATAGATTTTCTACATAATTTTGTGGCAAAATTAAATGTTTTAACGAACATATGTATATGTTTATTCTGTCAATATTTTTGAAAAATATCGTTATGCTTCTATTTTTAACAATCTGCATATGTATTTGAAAAAATTAACAATAGTATTGTTCGTGATGATACTTCAGTATATCATTCAATGATTTTTTTTATATATTTCTTTTAAGTCATAGTTATTGCTAAGAATGCTTATAATTAATTGTTTTTGTTTTTATTTGTAAGAAGGATCGTGAATATAAAATAGTATAAAGATTTCGTATAAATTTCTGAATTATTACAATTAACTCGTTAATCGTTATAATGCGTGACTCAAAAGGAAAATGTTCTTTTTGAACTTATATATCTTTTTATACAATTTTATTGAGTTGAAAATTAATACTGTTTGTGTTACTACATCTCTTTTATTATGTATTGTTAAGCACATTGTGTAAATCCCATTTAAATTTCATGTGTCATCAAAGCGAATGTAATCCTTCAATCTCTAAGCGATTGCATTGTATAAGCAAAAATTACCATTATATTTTGTTTTTCTCAGTGGCAACTTGAATGATTTCCATTAACTAAATTCAATTAAATGTATGCATCAATATGAAACTTAAATATTAATGTTTTCTATTGAGTATCATGTGTTCTGAATACAATACATTCTAAACTAAAATCGTCACCGTTATTAATATTTAAATTGTTGTGCGCATTTTTTTATGTGCGTTAAAATATTCACTTCCTCCTAAAGCTATTATTATCATTAGATTATATTTTTATTCAGCTGTCAAGAAATGGTTTTTATTTTAAATTACTCGTAGTTATAACTAAACATTATTAAACTGAACTTATAATTTACTTTATGATTTTTTTTCCACCCGCTTGATTTTTAGGACAGATAACCTTTTTCGTTGCAACAGTTTTATTTTTAAAGGTCATATCTATTAGATTTCATCTTAATTTTATTAAACAAAAATTGCAAAGTTAAAATTTTAAAAATTTAAAGCATGTGATTTAAATAAATAGTTAAGTAAAATTAATTATTACAATAAATTCTTTTTCAAAGAATATGAGCGTCAAATGTGAAGTTGTAATTCTTAATAAATGCAGTTTTACTAGTTTAATTTACAGAACTTTAATGATATTGATAAAAATCAATAAATTAAAATATTTTTAGCATGAAATCTGAAAATATATAAAAACATTAATAATGTAAATATATTCACAGCATTAATTATTTCTATCAAATTAATATTTACAAAAACTTTGTTTTATTTATCAGGAGAATAAGTTTAATTATGAAATGCGAAAGGTTAAAGAATGATTACATTCTGAATCATTTTTTCTTTCTTCCGTTCTCTTTTAGTGAATGGGTCTATTCATTTCTTGTGGCGTTCATTCGCCACCCGTGTGAACCCATGCCCTTTGTCTGCGACCACCCGATAGAAAAGAAGGGGCTGTATTTTCCCGCGGTCCTTTTCAAGGGCACCGAATCGATGAGGCGTGCGGTGGAGACATTAGGCAAGGGTCCCCGCTTTTGCATAACATTAAAAGCCCTTCCGAGTAAGGTGACATTCCTTCCTGGACGTGGGGCTTATAAGTTTATGGCAGAGCTCACGTGATGTCTTTTCTCCCGAGCAAATGGAGAAGTGACGCTTGTCAAACACTGTTAGAGATCTAAGGGCTCGAAGGTTCGGATTTGCAGTCATTGCTTGTTTCGAATTAATTGAAATATCTGTACTTGGAATGGGTGAGTGGACCTGGCAGCTGATGCTTCTCGAAGATATTTTATTCCTACATATGAGCATTCAAGTCATAGATTTGTTTAGTGAGACTTTCTAAATTTTTAGTCAATAATATTTTAAAAGCATAGCAAACAGTAGGTATTCATAATGTTTAACTTACTTTCTTATGGGTTATGAAATATTTTAAGATTAATTTTTCAGCTTTTCCACGAATATAGTGCTATTATTACATAGAATAAATAGAAATCAGTTGAAATAATTATATTTACAAAATTTTGTGCAAAACTACAAACTCGCGAAAGATGTTGTGTTAATATAAAAATAATATACATAAATATATAATATTTGGTTAGCTTAAAATAAGTAATTGATTTTGTTATCTATCTGTCAATTAAAGCATGAACTGATAAAATGTTATTTTTAAATTAATAAAACATTTTAATGAGTACTTTATAAAATTAAAAAAAAACTGAAAACTTAAAATGATTTGTTAGTTTGAGATACCCATAACTTCATGCTTACAAGAGAATTATATTTATATTTACTTATGAATAAAAATAAAAAAATGTATAAGTGCTTATTAATTTATATTTTTATATTTTTATTAAATTTTAACTAAAATTTTAAAGTATTTGATACTTAAAATTTAACAATTAATCATAAAACTTAAAATCATTGTGTTAAAAATTGGGGTAAGATTTTGAACCATTTTTAGTAAAATATTTAATAACACAAATATTGAAATTGGATATTTATCAAGTTTAAAGAAAAACTCTCTGAAAGCTAGATTTCTCTAATAAGTTTCAAGTTTTTTTTTTATTTATTATAAATGATATTATAATTTATTCAAGTTTAGCAATATTTGCAATTTAGCTAAACTCATTGAAATTCTTAACAATTCAAAAGGAAAAAAGTTTTTTGAGGTAAATAATCTAAATTTTATAAAATATAAACTTTAAGCAGTTATGATTGATTATATATGTTTTTAGTTAAATCTAATAATACATTTTGTAAGTTTTAAATAAGAAATTTCGCAGAATCTAATATTATATAGGATAATATATTAGAAATTTTACAGTTCCAATACACAAATTCATTATGGAAGCAGATGTAAATATAATAAATAATTTAACTAGATGTATAGTTAAATTTTTGTTGAATATACCATTGACTAAATCTTGATAGTTGAAGTATAAAGCCAAATAATAGTGTATTAAAGATTAGGTATTATTAAAGTCACTATTTAAAAAGTTCTAATTTTATACCAGGTATTAAGAATATTAATCTCTTTCACTTTCTCATGAATTATTCATGTCTCTAAGCAGATATTAAAATCCTGACCGAGAACATTATTCTAGTTCTCAAAACTTCATATTAAGCCAAACTTTTGAATAATTACATATACTACCTGTTCAACTTGAACTTAATGTCATATTTCTATACTAACTGAAGACTTCATTAAAATATTTAATATTTTTGCAAGCTGCCATTTATTTATCTGCGGTGCATTAATGAAGTAAAACATTTTTAGGCTCCCCATTGCCTTTACAGAGTTTCTTGTTCAAGTTATTGTATGCAATAATTTATGAACGCAAAACATATGAATTCTATTTATTTTTATTTCATTCAGTTTTATACTAAATAACCTAAGTATGTAAATTAAGATAAAATTATTTTCTATATTTTGTTCAGTTTAGTATTAAAGTATGTGAGAATATCCCTGATATATAAACTGAGAATTTTATTTAGCAAGCAGAGAATTTTTTTAGCAAATAATTACACGTAGAAAATAAAGCCTGTTACTCAAAATGGGAGATGATAATTAAAAATTGAAAATATGGCTGGGTGGTTGGTTTTAATGGCACTATATCCAAACAATGACTTCTCTAGAAATTTAGTCCTCATTAATTTTTTAAATGGTCTTTTTTTTTAAGATGGTGGTCTTAACTTAAATGGTCTTTTTTTTAATAATTTAATGCTAATTAATTGTTCACATATAATAGAGAAAGATTTTTATATCTTTTGCAGTCTTTTAAATTTGTTTTTAAAGTGTAATAAAAAGAATTAATTGAAAAAGTATTTAAGATAACAATTGTAAGTCTTTTTTTGAAAATGTTAAAACGTCTGTAAAATTATCAACTTTTAGCAAATCTATTTAAACTATTTATCCAAAGTAAAATATTCGTTTTTAATTAAATATTTCCAATAAGAAAGTTATAACATCTTTCAACTGCTAGTGTAACCTATTTTCAATTTAAGGAGTATTGTTTTTATAGATAATCAAAGATCAGCAACTTTTATGGATAGTTAAGTTTGAATAGTAATTTAATTTTATGAAATCATTAGGGCAATTTGTATCCTTTATTTATGAAAGAATAATTACACATTCTTTGGGATGTCAGAAATAAGGAATATTTTCATTGAAATCAATTAGATCTATATATTCTTTAGTAATTGTCCTAACAATTGTCAAGGACTTTCTTTCATTTGCACAAAATAATAAAATACTTATTCTAGACTCGAACAGAACATAATACATTACTTTTAATCAAATTATCTATAAACAAAAATAAATGCTTCAAAGTTTTGATCATAATGTTAGATATTTTTTTTTACTTAAAATGTTAATAACGAATTATATCTTTAGCTAATCTAGCTAAAGATAAATTTAGCAAATTTTACCTTTAGCTAGAATAATAACTTTATTTCATTACAACGCATAATATAAGATTATTTTCTTGCGTAATGTGCAAAATAGACGAATGGAAACATATTTTGCTCTCCTATATTTTAAAGATTTCTCAAAGTAATTTTTTGTGGACAAATAGAGAAATTGCATTAAATAAATAAACTTCTTTTTAGAATCAATTATTTTTAACTTCATACACAGAATTTCTTGATATTTGGCGTAAACTTAGCATGCATTATTTTTAAGTTTGTTGACATAATTAATAGTTATTATTTAGGATTCATAAGTTTATTTTTCAAATGTTCGTTTTTTTTCAAATACTGACAAGTATTTATTTTACTCCTTTTTGGGAGTTTTCTGTTTTGCTGGATATAAGGAAGATATATAAATGAATTTCATTCATATAACAACATTTGAACATGAATTTACGCGAATCATTGAAGATAAATAATATTCCCAATATATTTAGTTATATATAGAAATTCTATATTTACTAATACAAATATAGATATTTTCTGATTTTATAAATTCCTTTCCTTAATATTTTATTTTACTTTATATTGATATATATGATGCACAAAATACCAACTATTTGAACAGATTATTTCTCTTACTAACAATATTTGTGATCTAAATTTAGTACATTAATATCTAAATTTAGTAATAAATATATATGTAAATGCTTTATCATTTTTTGCATAATGATGTCGAAAAATGATAAAGCATTTCTTAAATTGTCGATTCCCAGAGTAGAGTTAAAACTACTATTCATTGTTCTTTGATTCATTTGAGATTTTTTAAAGTTGAAACTGTTGTAAATTATGGTGTTACGTCTTCGAATAAACACATAGTAATTATTATACAGACAAAATCTGAAATTTTTCATAAAATGTATTTTTTTCCGTTTAAATCTCGATAACAGATATTTCTCAAAATGATTCAAAGTAATTTATTTGAAAATTAAAGGCATGAGAATCTGTTATTAGATTAAACAAACACAGAGATTTTATGGAACCTTTTGAATGCCTTATAATTCCATACTTCATTCCTTATTCGAAATTTGATTTGCAAAAAAATCTTTATTTTAATTATGAATTGAATTTTTGTTTGATTAGAGTCTTTACAAGATTAATTAATTATAGATAAATAACATAATCCATTTTATCCTATTTAAGTGAAGAATAAATTTTCATCTCGAAGAATGAGGGATGAAAGAAAATCACTCAGTTTCAAAAATATTTTTTTTATCGAGATATATAAATGTGAAGTATAACAATCTTAAAATATTTGCATAGTTTTCGAAACAGTTTTAAACTTTCTTAGTTTAACAAGTCTCCGTATTTTATCCTTTTTCTCCATGGATACGGCTTCGTAATCTTCTGTTATTGAATTTAATCACGAATTACATAATGAATGTTAAAGTTCTTTTTATTTTTTAACTATAATTCAGGTGCTTCAATTATTTCGAAAATATCTCACAGAAAAGAATTGCCTTCGACCTGATTACTTCAAAGAAAGGAAACAATTTTCATTTCATCGATCTTATCCTTTGGAAAAGAAACAGCTACTTCGTCGTCAGATGGCGCCAAAAGCCCACTCACATGAACATTCTACCACAGCGTGATTGCTTTGCGCGGTAGCTGGGTAAAATCTACGTTACCGACCGGAGTTTGGGGCAGTCATCAAACACTCTTTCAATCCTGCTGTGCACATGTAGGCTGTTGCTCCAGGACATCCAAAGTAAAGAATAAAAGTGCTCCCAACTTCCCGCTTTCGGGAGAACAAAATTTTCTCAATAAGAAATTTTCCAGCTAAATTTATCATACAATCTTTAGAAAGTTTAAATTTGTTTACTCATAAAAAAGTTTTCTACAGTTGGAAAAGTGTAAAAAAATGTTTTTTCTCCGCATTTCAAGCATTTCACTTTTGCCTTTGTACTCTGCGGAATTCTGCAAGGTGTGAATTTGTTGGAAATTGGAAAACATTACCATTTTAATGAAATGGGACGCCGAAAAGATGCAAATATGATATACAAAAAAATGGGATGTTTGTTGATGATTCTTTTCGTCGGATCTCTTCATGTATGTAGTGGAGGAAGAGGAAGAGTCAGAATGCGCAGTGAGTGTTAACATTATATTATTAATGTGGCGTTATTGTATACATGCACGTTGGCTTAACAATTTTTAGCACCACGGGAAAAATTTTTTAAGCATATAAAATTTATTTATACAAATTCTATATATATATGAACTATTTATAGTTAAAATTCTTTTCAATTTCTTCATAAAATTAATCATATTAAATATTTTTTTGTTCAGATATTCATCTTGTGGTTTTTGTATCAATAACACTGAGAATTTGCTTATAGAAATAATAATAAGATTTAACTAGTATTATTTTCATAAATAAATTCTTGAATAAATATTTGGAAAAATATTAGATTTAATGATAAGCAGGATGAGCTATCGAATGAATTTCGTTGTTCACAGTAGTTACCACAGTAGTTTTATTTATGCTTAAAAATACGCTTTCGAATATGGTTTAATAGAGTAATTAAGATTACAGTAATCAAATTTGCTCTGGTTTGAACCTTAAATAATAGAATATTACATTGTTCATCTATTAATTGCTCAAATATTGCCTTCAATTGTTCTTTTAATCTTTTCACAAACATTCATGATATTCAAGATTTAGAAAATAAAGAATCATATTTTTTTTTCAAAAATAACAAAATTTGATCGACTGTTTGTAGAAAATCTTAAATGGATACTAAAATTGAAAAGAATTTTGCAAAATACAATAAAAGAATGAGAATGTATGTTGATAAAGTATAAGTGTATATTTCATTTAAAAGGAAGAAAAGTTTTCAAGTAAATTTTATAACTACATTTTGATTTGCGCTAACATAGAAATATAATTTAAGATACTGAAATATTAAACTATATAATTAATCTATTACAATTTGATCATCTAATTACAAATCCATTGAATTTTCTACATTTGATTAATTAAAGGGGAATATACTTTTTACGCAAAGTGCTTCAATGACAGATTTTGTTTAATTGCAATTTTAGTAGATATAAGAATTGCTCTCCCTTAAATTTACTAAAAAGTTTTATGCTTCTTTTAAATATAAAGTGTTTGTTCCCAACAATTTAATAAGACTTTTTATTTAACTAATTTTTATTAATTTTTTCTATCATCACCATTATTTAAATACGAAAAATATTTTGTTTGTACAAACGAAATATATTAATAATTTTCAATTAAAGTTTATAAAAAATATTTAAAATCAGAAAAAATAATTATATTATTAATACATTATATTATTATAATACACCATATATTATTAATGTTAATATGATGCTATTATAAGTTACTTAAATAAAAAAAACGAAATCTGTTTGAATTTTAATCATGAAATAAAACTGCACCTTCAGTTATAATTCCTCTATTTTTTATTAAAATAATTAAGGTGGAAAATATTTTTTGAGTAAAATGTTTTTTTAATGGTATCGTTTTATTATGTGAATTAATTAGATTCATGTTTAAAATATGCTATTTATTTGATCTTAATAATTTAACTGAATTAAAAAAATACCTATATTTTTTAAATTACTTTATGCTTGCTTTATTTTATTTTATAAAGGGAATTGTTTTTATCATGTTTTTTGATAAAAAACGTTATGATATATGATTAATTATCACATTTTTTGATCAAAACAATAATTATTTCTATGTTGCTTTCTTTTCGTATGTAACTTTAAAATCTCAAGCTTTAATATTTTTATGTTACGTGATTTATTTAATATTAAAATAATCTTGTAAATGTTCAATAAATATATTGTTATTCAAGTTATAGTAAAAATAATTTATTGTTAAGCAATTTCTTTCTGAATAAAGCAGTAGCATTGAATAGAAATTGCTTATTAAATTAAGGTAGTAAAATTTGCATTATATTTAACGGAAACTCCCGTAATGTAATAATGGTTGAAAGAATCAAATTTAGTTAGTGATTCGAGCATAGTTAAGATCTCGTACATAAAAGATGCACTTCAGTATAGTTAAGCGATGTAAGATAGGAATGGTTAATTATCTTCGTAAGTAATACTGAATCTGTAACGTTGCTTCCATCAAGTGGCTTTATGTAGTCTTTCACGAAATTTTAGTAGTTAATAAAACAGTGAAAATTTTATGTTATATCTTTTCTGCAGTGTATAAAATGGAACCGTTTCTTTTTTATATTCGGAATAAACAGTTAAGATTTACAACCTTATGAAATTTTTAATGATATACTAAACGAGCAAGTTTTGCATTGTTTTGTTTTAATAATAAAATATAATATGCGTTAGCATCACTACATGACTTTTAGGTTGGATATTTTATGGTCGTATTTTAGGAAATTTTCTAAAATGTTACAATTAATTTCCAGTTTTTAATCAAATATATTTATTTGTAATAGATGTAGGGATCAATAATATAACCTTTGTTGTCTCCGTTTATAGTACAACTTTCGTACAATGAAAAAATGAACTATAATTTAGTTTAAAAATAGTTTTATCGTATTCCATAGAGACAATTCCTTACTTGTTCTTGCATTACAATTTTAAAGCATTTAAAACACGTTCCAAATTTTTTTAAATATCGAAATTTATTAATTATTCATTTAAAATTGAATATTTTCCTTAGAATAATTAATGATAAATATTACATTTCATGTTTTTGATAAGACTTGTTCAAAATATTTTGCGTCACTTTTGAGTTTTATGGAAATATTTCTTCAGTGATTTTTCTAAGTATATGTCATAATCCAAAACAAAAAGTGATAAAGCTATGAATACTAATACATTGATGAGAACCAAATATCTAAAAAATATATGTTAATGATATAACAGAAAATCAATGAATATTCCTTGTAAACGGAGCTGGAGATTGAAATAAATCTGAATCATGAAAAAGACGAGAGAATATTTATGAATATTTCACTAATTCAAACTATTAAGCATAGTATACAAACAGTTAATTGAAAGATACGAATAAATATTCGTTATTTTAAACTATTGGAAAATTTTTATACCTAAACTACTGAACTCTGCTCATTTTTTAGTAATTTTGATTCATTTGTATATTTATCTATACATATTTTCACCTTCATGATAATGATTTTTATTGAATCTATATGGTTAGCATTATTCATATCAATTTACTAGTTTTATGAGGGTGAAAGAATATTGTTACCAAGACTTTATGTTAAAGAAAATACTTATTTCAATCACATTTTATGTATTGAATGGAATATTTTTAATTTATATTTTTGAAGGAACTCCAGATCTTCTTAAAATTTTATGACTTTAAAATGTTTATTTTTTAAGTCATGATGTTCTTCGACACTTTCAAATTCATTATAACTTTAATATAAAATTCTTACATGTGATGTTCAGTTCTACTAAATTTTTCACAAATACTTTATATAAATGTATTACTCCTACAAGCGTGCCTTATTTATCTTGAATTCAAATGAAGGCTTTTTTATAAATTCTTAAAGAAATATATAAATGATAACTATACTTTAGCTTAAATTTACAATGTATTAATTTTAAATTTTAGGATTATTTTAAATTTATTAATCATCAATTTTTTAATTTTAGTCCCATGTTAATTTAAATCAACATGCGAACTTTTCTTGTTTGTATTGAAAAATGACATAATATAATGCCAAGAATATATATTCTAAAAGAAAAAGGATGATTCCGATTTCCTTAACTTTAATATTTTGTTATACGAAAAAGGAATGAAGAAAAAATCAATAAATAAAATCAAAAGATATGAATAATTAAATTATGAATAAATCATATGCCAGAAACATCAAAATAAAATATTAAACTGAAATAAATAATTATATTTGAAAATATAATAGAAAATTATAATTGACAGCTTCGCAACAAGATTTATTTTATAAAATCAAATGTCATGTATTTTTAGCAATTATATAAAGAGATATCTCTAACAGTTTTGGAGATGAACAATGAAGTTAGAAGAAACAAAGCTTTATTTCTTAAGCCGATGTTTTGTCCTAATATTTTTTGGATCTATTTTTGAAAAAGCAATTCCATTTTTGGTAAAATATTGCTTTACTTCTTACGTGACATAACAGCTACGTAATGCTCTAATCTCCATTTCCCTTTAAATTCTGTTTCCCAATGGAATATTATAAAAGACTCGTTTTTATCTTTTATATAGTTTCTTAAAGAGTATTATAAACTATATTTATCAGGAGATTTGTAGCATTATTTAAAATTTTATCAGAATAGCATAGTTAAAATTGCTTAGGATGAAATAAACTAATATGAAAGTTAAGACAATTATATATATCCTAAAATACCTTTAGTAATTGTTTTTATATTTCTGACGGATTATTCATCTTTGCCAAACAGCAAAAAACAAAATATGTTATTGGTTACATTTTGAAAATACTTTGAACCTTATTAGTTTTTTTTGCACAACTTAATAGAAAAGCGAAGATATAATACTGTTTCTAAATGTCGTTTTTAATCAAATAAAAAATTTTCTTAATGAAAAACTGAACTATATAACTTTAAAAATATACTATAAGATTATGTTCAGAAACAAAATTATCTTATAAATATTAGTTCCTTAAATTCCCTAGGATTTTATGTACATACGGCAAAAATCATCAAAATATTTTTTTTACTTTTATGTAAGATTTTGTTAATAGAGGATAGCTTCACAGCATAAAAAATTTCATTATTACTGGAAGACATTTAATGGTAAAATAATTTTCCACTTCTTTCTTAAAATTTCTATAAGTTTTAAAATTTATCATCCATTTAGTTAATACTACTAGTTCCTATATTCCATATAAAAAATCATTTTGTAGCTTATCATCCTGATACTCTTATGCTGGTCGGTACATCAGAATATCACTAAATTATATTATTATATTTTATTTACTGAGAGTGAATTGAACCTATTTTATCAAAATATCCAAGGTTTCTACCAAATTTTATATACATATATAAACACGCACAAATTTTAAAGTGATTTGTTGGTCTGTGAAGAGATTGAGAAAGTTAACTGAAACAGATAATTAATCTGATTTTCGTTGCAAATAGACTTGCTATGCACTATTATTCATGAAATGATAGCATTATTAATGCTCTTTTGGATTTTTTTATGTTTTATTAGGAGTATGAGTAACTGTAATTAAATACTATATTTAATTGTGCATTATAGGACAATTAATATTTATAAAACGCTTAACTCCAAAAGTCAAAAATGAAATGGATACGTTAAATGTTACATTTATAAATAACTTTCAATCAATTGATTTGGTTAGCTTTATCAGTAAATTATTCATTCTTATTAAAATAGAATAAAATTATATTTTAATTTCAATTTTTATTTAATTAATTCATTCATACAGTTATTTTATGTGATCTTTATTTATGATTAGGATATTAAAAGAAATATTTATTAGAGATTACCAATCTCTTGGAAAATCTTATAAATAAATTGTACTTTCAAATAAAGTTTCAGATTTGAATTAAAAGAAAGTTTTGCTTATCTGGAACTTTATCTCAATTTAAGCAGCTCGTGACAATCACATTTATTGAGTGGAGTATTTGAACTTGTTATGGAGTGAGAGAAACTCATTTGCATTAATCAAGTTAAAAGGGACATGAAATCATCCTCTACATTAGATGTTGAGATGCAGATTATGCAAGATAGTTAGATTGAAATTTCCACTTTGATTGGAGGACGGATAGAGAAAATTCTCCAATGAAAAAGAGAACAGTTTTTTAAATCCAATGATTCAGGCAAAAGGGAATCGTTTTTTACTTTGAATATTTTTATTTTCCTTTTACTGAAGTTTTTCTTGACTCAGCCCGTGAAAGAATCTTAATAAAATTAATATTTAGCGTTAACAGCGCTTGTTTAAAAGCTATTAGTTTAAGCATGTATCCCTTTGACTGCATTATGATCGGAGCTCTGAAATAGTCGATGAAAAATGTCTGAGCTGCAACGGAGGATCAGAGCATAAAAAATAAAATTAAGATGAGCCACGATTATTATGCATGGATAAAACCTCGAGAGACTTTTTGGCTTAAAAAATTGCTTTCTGTTTGCCTCGTAATGACTTTTATTTAATAATCATTACATTATGCAAACCACTCTATTTATAAAACTCATTATCTTAATAGTGAGCGACGGCTGCATCTTGATTATTTTTTGACCTCTCTAATTAAAGTATTTGATTAAAACTTGGAGGGTCGCATTGATTTTCCATTGGGACCGTCGGTTGTGAAGTATCGCGTCGATTAATGCATCTTTTCTGAAGACTCATCTGACGTTAACGTCTAATTAAGTCGACCAAATAGGAAACGTGCATCTTCGTTGGGGTCGATTAGGAAAATCGACTTTATCAACTTGTGACGGACTATTTGGATTTGTTTGTGGCATTACTAAAATCGAATAGTTCTAATTATAAAATCACATTTTTCATTTGTTTGTGTATTCTTCTAAAGTAGTAAAGGAAATTAAATTTATTAATGGATGTAATAGTTTAAATTTCCAAAACTAAACTAATGCAAAACTTGATCAATAAACATTGTGAATATAAGAAGCTGTTATTTAATTATTGAACTTTTCTAATTTTATTTGGTTTAGCATCAACAAAATTTTCAAACTTAATACGAGAGTAATGTTAGTTAAAAGTCAATGAAAATTTCGAGTTATAATTTCAGAAATGATTAAACTAATATTATTAAGGAAAACTTATTTTTGTTTAATGAAAACATGTTATCTATAAAATTTTTTTTAATTAAAATGTCTTAAGATATAATAGTATTTTTTTCAATGATAATAAATAATTGACAAGTACCTTTTTAAATGTTTACAGAAATAAGTAATGGTAAGTTTAAAGACATATATTATGATAGAAGCACACATTCATAAAATTATTTAAGCGTATTAGTGACAGACTGATTGTAACACTTGTTTATTTCATATTAAATGTATGAAGGAAGGTTTTATTATTATGACAGTAAACAAAACGAAAATAATGCTGTTAATGTCTAATTAAGTCGACAAAATAGTCGTCTGATTAAGTTACTGTTTCAAATGACAGAAAGATTTTTTTTTTTTTTTTACTTTAACAAAATATTTTGTTGCGATTTAGAACAAAATCAATAAAACAACTTCTTTAAATTTATCATATTTGATAATATTGATATTAACTCTTTGTTTTTTATGAATTTATATCGGAAAACAAAAATATGTAAAATGGAGTCATTTGCCGCATTCATTCTTCATGTAATACAAATAAGTTAAAGAATATAACGAAATCTCTCAATAGTTAAATTAGAGGGTAATCATTGAAAGTGTTATTTTTTTAAAGTAAAAAATGATTTTTGTGCAAATTATTATAATATTAAAAATGAATCTGTTGCAGGTAACTATATCCACTCTATTAAATGGTAGAAAACAGTCATCACATTTCTTCTTTTTGAAGAGAACATTCATTTATCAAGAGATAACATTCTCTAACTAAATATATTTCTGATGCATTAGATCCAAAATTTCGTACGAACGGAATTAATTAAATATCAAATTTAGTTTTACAATCTTTCAATTTAAATTTGAAATGTTAATGTATTAATATTTTTTAGTAAATATTTACATTAAATTGTTATGTTGTTAAGCTTATAATTTTAAAATTTAACTTACTTCTACTTATTTAGAGTTGAAAACTTTACTTATTAATTTTTAATCTCATTAATTAGAATTTAAAACATGGCAATTTATTGATGATTTTTGAGTAAGTTGCTTGCGAATAAATAATAAAAGAGAGGCTGCAAATTTTCTTATTTACCTGTTTTTGCATTTTCCTTTTTGTGTACCTTTGTAGTGTATTTTATAATTTGTTTCGTTTGATATTTTGGCAGCAACACTGAAAAAAATTCAAAGATGGCGTTCATCGTTAAGAAAGTCATTATGATGTAAATTGCTAATATGATATTCATTTTTTGGATTTCTCTGTAGATTATGTGTGAACTTTCAATCTTTTCTCTCTGGTATCAATTTCTTAAATTAAATATCCAGTACTCAAGGTAGTGAAATTTTGCACTTACTTTGAAATTAAATACGAGTACAGCTACCTTTGTTAACCGTATAGATTCGAGCCATTGCTTATGTGATGTTACCTATGTGATAAGTATTGATTTATCTTGATAATTTTATCTAATGACTAGGAATTTATTTATAATGTTTTTTTTTTGGGTTTTTAAGTAAAACAATATGGTCATGTAATTAAGTTTTGTCTGTTTTTCTGATTTAAATTAAAAACATGGAAGTGTAACATATGATATTCTCAACATATACATACTTCAAACTGATATTATTAGTCAAGTTAAAAATTAAAGTTTATCATAATAATGTTTAAAAGTTCATTCTCTATGCCCTGGAAGTTTATCTGAAAATTATTTGCAAATTTTTCACTAATAGCTTCAATTTAGCATTTCGGATTTAGATTTGCGGATGTTGATAAAAATTACAAAGCAAAATGCAACATGAAAACCAAAAATGGTTAATTATAAAAAGTATTATTTAAATTACTAAATATAAAAAATTTTAAACGTTCACCATTGAATAATTACCGAGAAAAATAATTAATAATTGTGCGATAGCAATGAAATATATTAAAACTTGATATTCTTAAACTGCACTGTTCGTTCCAAAATTTGTCGAACAAGTTAAATAATTGATCAAGAAACAGCATTCTGTGACTACAAATATTAATAAACTCCCATGTAATGCGTAAAGTAATCTTTCACTATTAAAATCACGAAGACGAGTGATATTTAAACTAGTATGGTTCACAGCTGGGTTACTTAAGGACATAAAAAACACCAGTAAAAAGTTCAATTCATTAGATTCTAATGGAATATGTGCAGAAAAAGGGGATGAAGTCATATATTTTTAATCAGAGTCTGATTTGCAGTCGATGAAGTTTATATACGTCACATTTTTACGGTAGATGTAAAAGAAAAGGTATATGAAATTTTGTTGTCCTCAATCTGGTAACAACGGACATCTAAAAATGTCGTTATGCTTCGCCATTTTTCTTATTTCTCAGATTTATTCTTCAGTAACTATTGTCAATCTCCCAAGTTGAAGTTATTTCTAAAAAAGGCCATTTTTTAATTCCAGACACTGAAGCAACTGTGTTCAATCATTTACCATACATTTCCGAATAAGTCTTTTACAAATTTTTGTTGCATGTAATATTAGCTATAAAAAGTACTTTGGGTCAAGAAAGTATTATTTCGAATAAGATTGTAAAAATTGAAATTATTTAAATTGTTATGAATTGGCGCAGACAGTATATACACACGTGCTTCTTTAAGCAGTAAGTTAGTATAAAAATAATTTTAAAATCCCACTGCACGTTTTTTTTCTTATTCAATTTTACTTTTAAAGAAAAATATTTTATACTTTAATATGAAATATTTGTTTATCAAAAGTAAAGTGTCAGAAATATAAGGATATGGAGATTGAAAACAATTATTTAATTTTATTTATATTTCATACAATTGAAAAAATATTGACAAAGATATGTAGCATTACTATTTACAAGACTAAATTAGCTTTGTAAATAGTAAAAACACGCATGAAATAAAAACTTGGTGCAGTGACTTAGGTTGACGTAAATAAAGTTAAAATTTAGGTGTTATCATTGAAGATTTGAATGGCTTGCAAAACATATTTTTTCGAAATTTACTTATGAAAAATAAATTAAAAGCGCAATATATAAATTAATTGTAATTTTTTAGCAGTTCTTATGATACAGTTTATTATAACATCGAATGGGAAAAATTTTAGAAATCTATGATATTTGTAAGAGAAATAATGCCATATAATTTTTTATGTATTTGTTTCATATTTTACATTTAAGTCACATTCGGTATGCTAAAACAATTACGAAGAATTCTACATAATTCTTATTTAAAATCAAAACAGCAATTTAAAAAGAAAATCTAATTATTGAGAATAAGTGAAATATTTTCTCTCTCATTTCTCCATCGCTATTCACTTCACAATTTCAGATTCAAATAAATAGTTTATTTATTCAATCTGTTAGATAAATAAAACGTCTACTGCAAATTTTTTTTTCATTCTGATCAAGTATATTCATGTATTTTTTTCAAGCTTCTTATTAATATTAATTCGGAACTACTTGTAATATTCAGTGAATACGAGAAACGAAATATATTTTCTTGGGATAGGTATTTCAAAGCTTCCTTCCGTATCATATCTGGAGTTTGCCTTTTAAATTATGGACCATATTACTTTTTCACAGATCCACTATAAGATCTTATAAATCTGTGCCCCTGCGCACACTTCCATTTGCATCCTTTTTTTTTACTCCTCTCTCCTTATTGATTCTTTTTCAGAGCTCATCTCCGTGAGATGGATATTTTTATTTCTCATTTTCCAAAAAAGTATCGATATAAGCTATTCTAAATGTAAGGATCTATTTCCTAGAATTTCGCATATTCTCAATATTTTTCATGTAAGTTCAGTGCACGAAGAAGCGGATCGATCTTTCGACTGATTCGATTCTGGAATTGCATTTTCTACCTGAGCGTCGAAATAATATTATTGTTTTTTTTGGCGATGGAAAGTAATGAGAAAGGAAGATACTTGTCATTGAGATAGGGGCATTGGGTGACTTCTGAAGAAGGACGCGTTGCGGAACATTGGTGCCACCATATCGGGAACCATTGTGCACAAGGCAAATGGGGTTTATTGTATAAGCGGAGGGCTGTATTGATGAGCATAATCAGGTATGCGAAAAGCAAATATAACTCATCATAGCGTAAAGTGGCTTTTTTTCATTCACTGAAGGTATGTGTGAATGAGAAAAAGGAATATCAATTGGCTTGCGAAGATGGTAATGATTGCCGTCAGTGACATGAACGCATTATATGTGTTCATAAATTCCCTTTAGTCTCTATTCACGGGAATAAGCAGAAATAAGTAAAACTCCAAAACTGTTATAAGAAATTGATGTTATTATGTAACTTTAGATGCTTGGTTGACTTTAATGCTTACGGAGGTTAAGTAATATATAACCTCCCTTATATAGTTTTCCACTCTTCTGTGTGTATGAGTAATATCTCTATTTAACTTAATTAACTTAGCTAATCATTTAATGATATATAGTTTACTGCTATGACAGAAATATGTTTATTTAACTTATATTCCAAATTATTCTTCAAAATTTACTTGAGCTAATAATATATATCAAAAATAAACTGTATTTATTAAAAATTTACATTAATATTTATTTCTAGTGTATACATTATTCGCTAATAAACTATAATAATTTGCATATAAGTAAAATATCTACTTATATAATTACTATATCAGTTTATGCTTAGAAAACTGGCGATGTTTACATTTAGAAGAATGACAATGTTTAGAAAAAATAAAAATGTAAAAAATATGATGAGTTTTTTTAAAATATGCGATTGGAAAAATTTGTGTTTCCCAAGTAAATTTTATAATCAAATTTCTGAATAAAAGATTGACATACACACAAGGTTGAGTAAAAAAATCCCCAACAAATTTTATTTTTCCGTATCGTAATCTTACCGTTCCGTATCGTATCATAATATAATTTTTTCTTCTAAAGATTGTGAGATGCATCTATAAGTCAAAACTGCTATTTTAAGCTGTCTTGTAATCAATAACAGTTCTCAGAGTCATATAAATTTATCAATCTAGATAGAATGAATCTGATATTTTAGAAAGGAAAAAATTCTAAAAATACTGTTCAATATGTATATGACATCATATTTTTATTTAATATGGAAGTAAGTGTTTTAGATCATAATTTTCCTGGTTTATGATATTATTAAAGAATAATCAATAAGCGCCATATATATTTTAAAAAATATATACTTTAAATTTAATATATCTATGCATTTAATGCTTAGATCTTAAAACAGTATAAGCTAAGCATTATTTATATTTTCTTTCTATTGAAACAGAAATTTCAATGAAACGATATGGTAAAATTTATGATTACCATTACAATAAAATTAAATTTTATTGTATAATAAGAGGAAGATTTTTCCTTAATTTTTAGATTTGCAGGAAATGTTAAAACATAAAATACCAGGAATCTTAAAATAATATAATTTAAAATTTGCTTTTTAGGTGCTATTCAAATATTATTGTAAATAGAAAATTTTTTCAATGAAAGAATATTTTTTTAAAAATTAAGGAATTGAAATTCGGAGGTGTCAATTTTATTAATTAAGCGATTTAAACTCTTGCTCCTTTCATTTTCTAGAAATGTTTTTCAATCCTGATGCAAAGCATTGAATTATGCATCATTTTATTGCACCTAGAATAATATTTTTAATAACTACTCCAAGTAATAAAGGGAAGTAAATGTTTCGGTATTTCAGATATTGCTTAAATGCTAATGTTGATTTTCCATCTCACAAATCATATATTGAAAGAGAATATAGGTGAAATTATCTCACAGATTTTAGAAACTTCATTTTTTTAAAACCAACATTTTTATTAATGAACAGTTGTTTTAACATCATTTCGGGTTTCAATTTAAGATTAATTTGAAACCATGAATAATCGTTTAGTAAAATCATAAAAATATATGAATAAAGTTCGATAATCAGCTTGAAGGTTAATGAAACACCTAAACTACATATGTAAAAAGTGTTTATATGATTTTGAAATATACTACTCAAAACAATTAAAGGATATTGTTGTTTTAAGTGGATCTTGTGGCTGGGAAACTTTTTAGCTGATTCATGGTTGTCAGACGTAGTAAGTTGTATGAGAATAAATTACACATGTTTGGCAGAAAAAAATGCATTTTATTGAGCATTTGAGTACAAAAGAATAAAAATACAATTTGTGCATATGAGAGAAAAGGAATAAAAAAAGTTTTTTTCTTCAAAGGAAATAATTTTCAGCAGGGGATAGGGTTTCCACGGACGTCCAGCAACGTTAAACTCCTTTGAGGCATGGAGTCAATAAGGCTATTAATCACGAGTTGGGGTATTCTGTCCCACTCTTCCAGAAGAGCTCTTTCCAGTTCTTGGAGAGTTTATGGGGGTGGTTGGTGGCCAGCAACTCGTCTTCCTAGAGCGCCCCAAACGTGCTCTGTTGGATTCATGTCTGGAGAACACGCTGGCCATTCCATTCATACGATTCCTTCCTCGAAAAGAAAATCCTCCACCAGGTTAATACGATGTGGCCTGCAGTTATCATCTATTAAAATGAAGTCATCTTCGATTGTTGTAGCGTATGGGACTACAATAGGTCTGAGGATCTTATCTTTATATCGCGCCAGTCAGAGGTCCATCTCGATTGATATAAAGGTCTGTGTGCCCGTCAATGCAGATGCCACCATACACCAACACACCCTCACCACAAAATCTGACACTTTCATGCTCGAACGTAGGATTATTCCTACTGCCACTGTCCCCCCAGATGAAAATACGTCTATAATCAGGATGAACAGAAAAACGGCATTTGTCAGAAAAAGAACATTGCTACATTCATTTCTCCTCCAATTCACATGCTCTGTTGCCCACTCCCCTGGGTCGTGACGATGCCTTGATGTTAGTTTAACACATACCATCGGTCGGCGAGCATACAGATCTACACCATGAAACCGGTTTCGAACAGTCTGAGTTAAAACCGTGGTGTCAGTGGCCGAGTAAAGGTGTTGTTGGAAAAGAGTAGTGTTCATATTTTGGTGTCTCCGAGCCGTTAACACTTAATAACGATTTTCTTTCGGCGTTGTAGCCCGTCTACGACCTTGCAATGGTCTTCGGCCGGCACTTCTAGGCCCCAAAAAACGGTTCCAGATCCTGTAAATCACACTTTTTGACACTCCAATGGCTTGCGCTACTTTGGCTTGAGTTTGGCCCCCTTTTAATTTACCAACAACTCTCCAAGCTTCTGAATCAGTTAAATGACTTCGCTGAGACATAGTACTCATTGAAATAATCAGTCCCTGAATTCCGATCACCCTTGTCTTCATTGTTTTTCATTCAATTGAAAGTCAAATTTCATTCACTGCCGCTGAAGTGACGTTATTGACGTTGAACTCAAAATTAGCGTAGTCCACAGTTTGAAAATCAGAAAAAAATTTGCATTTGTGATTCTCTTCTCCCATTTTCGACAAAACTTTTTCGCTTATATCTTTATTTTATTTGAAACTTACAATATCTTTGAATTGTTTTGAGCAGTGTATGAAAGTGATTTATGCAAATTTTAAATTATAATAATTTAATGGAACATTAAAAAAATAAAAATTAAAAACTTTTTGTTCAAGCATATTGAAAAATATTTATTAATTTGAAAAAAAAACAAGTACTTATAAAATGAAAGCCAAATTGCTTTTTTTAACAATGAGTTAAACATATATGAAATATTGCATCAGACGTTAATGCTCATGTCAGAAATTTTTATATAATATTTTTTAATTGCCAGACGCTAATAAATTAAATGAAAATTGTATCAGACTTGAAGAACATTTTTGTAAAAATTTTGCATCTTACTTTTTAAGTGTCGAGAAAATGAAAACTTATAAACTAAGCAGAGACCAAAAATTGGATCAGATAAAAACTATTTTAAACATTATTTTTCAGAAATTTATATTCTTTTTAACTGCAATAAAGAAAAAAACTCATAAATTTTTATATAACTGGTAATTAACAATTATTAAATTTAAATTAAAATTTAGTGTCATTGTAAAACTAAAGAAGTAATTATTGTATGAGATAAATTATTTTTCTCATACAGAGTAATAGCTATGTATTTAAAATCATGTAACCTGTCATTATTTTTTATTATTAGAAAATATATTATTAAATACAAAATTTATGTATAGATTTTAATTTGCAACATTATTTATGCAAATATTTACTTCAAACAATTTTGTGCATGAAAATGTAAAGAGAATAATGTATTCAATATTTTATTATTCAAATATTTTTCTGGAATTCTTTTATCTTATTAATTATCAAGCACTTTTTTAAGTAAAATATGAGTTTCATATTAAAAATGTCTTTATTTAACGTTCACGTGAATTTTAATTATTATTATAAAATATATTTATAATTTGTATAAATTTTTTTGATTATTAAGCTGTCTATTTACTAATAATTTATGATGACTTGAATTTCTATTTTTCAGTTAACTATAAAAATATTTATTTTAAATGTATTTTAATTTTTAAAAAATTTTCCTTTCATATGATTTTTTAGTTTTTATAAAGGAATTTTTTACTTTAATAACATGCAAATATTATAATAGTGTTTTTTAGTATTTGATTTATTTCTTTAAATTTGTTTCCTTGTTATGAAAATTATTATTTTGAATTTATAAATAAATAGAGCCTTCATAATATTGAATGTATTAATCCTAATTTTGTTTCCTGTTATCTTACCATTCCGCTTATGAAATTTTAGCATTGTGTAATACATAGCTTCATTGTTAAGACTGTTTTAAAGCAATATTTCAATACTCAATGCTTAATTTGCTTTTGGGAGGACTTTTTTTTAATGGAAAAGGGTTTGTATACATGTGCTACAAAGTAAAACTCTCCAGCACCTACATCAATAATTAATGCATATAAGAAGCATAATCGTAACATTCTGTTTGTGCTTAAACATTTCTTTGTTAAAACTAGTTCTCAAAAAAGTGATCAAAATCGCAACACAAACTGCAGCAAATTGTAATGGTCATATCAATGCGAACCTTATTTTTCATAAAATTATTATTGAAAGATTTAAAATAAGGAGATCGTTTCTGACCAATGCGTTTCTATTCATAAGGGCTATGATTAAAATTTGTAGCAGAGTTTATTTTTGTAACACAAACATAACCATGATTAAATCTTGGATGACTGTTCATAGGGAAGTAATAGCTGATAGAATTCAACTGATTAAATTCAAATGGCAGTCATATTTTGTGAAAATAATGCTAAGACTTAGTTTTTTCTTCCAATATTCATCTGCTAGATTCCAAAAAGGAGCACTATTTAACTTTATTTTTGATTCGTAATTGTAATGGCTAAGAGGAGATATGTTTTCCTACAAAAATTAATGTAAACAACTTGATACAAAAGTAAACAACACAATGCACCACAGCCTTAAAAAGACTTCCACAGGAATGCAATCCCAGGAATTATACAGGAATGAAGTTTTGTATAAATATCTTTCCTCCTAAATTATGCTTTAATTGAATATTTAAAGGTGCTTTTCTTGGATTACTAAGTTAGTTGTTGGTAATTTTTATCTGATCTAAAAGGCGTTAGTTTATAATCCAAAAAGTACGAAGATTTTAGCAAACATCACAAAATGCTGTACACTTTATAACACTTTATTACATATGTATACATCATATTACATCGATAAACATTGCTTTATGTTTCACAGCAAACATCTTTAATTGCTGAACACTTTATTACATTACGTTGCACAGGTATATAAAAGTGAGATGTGTATCTCATTTTTATTTAAGAGTCGACGTAACTAAGTGTTTGAAACATCATTTTATTTGTGAATTTTTCTGAAATAAACGGTTCAGTTAATCTGAAACTTTGATCAATTAATATCATTAACAGAATCATCACACATGGGAACTTTTACTGTCCTTAGATTTTTTTCTATTTCAGTGCTGTAAAATCCTTTTGATCCTTTTATTAATCCTTTTGATATTCGCATTAATTATTGAATTGCAAGTTATGTTCTTTCAGAACTTGTGGTCACTTTCAAAATTATAATGCAACCATATTTCCATTCATCAATTCTGCCACCTTCTATTAAATCATTTAACCTGTTTACCATTATATGGCTTATTTCTATGTCATACGGGTTTTTGTTACGTAAAAGAAAATATTCTTTAATATTATCAAAATTAATTTTTATCGGACTATAATTTCTAATCACCTGATAATCTATTTAAAAAATAAGAATAGTAATTTTTAATATGAGAATCACCAGTAATAATGAGTTATTGGCAGTTATTAATTCTAAAATTCTTTGCTGAGAACTAGTAAATTTCATAATTCAACTGTTATTAAATTAATAATAATACGAACTTGATTAAAAAAAAATTATATTGCAACTAAAACTTATGAGGTCAGAAATAGAAATATCAATCATGATGCAAGATGGAAACTCTTCGTGAGATAACCTTCTGAATACATTTAAAACAAACTCAGTAAACGATATTGTCTCAGTGAATTATAGTGTACGGTAAAACTAAATTTACATATTTAATTATTTATTAATTATATAATAAATTAGAAATTTTAGAATCAGTAAAAATTAATCGTGGTTCCTTAATTCTCTAAGTTTCTAAGTTTTTTAAGTTAAAAAAGCATATTATAGATGGTTGATTTTGAAGTCCTTCTATTCTTTATATTAAATTTGATTAGTTTTAATAACGGAAAGAGTGAATATAGAAATCCTTAAAGGTTAAAGAGTGTAAGGTAAATTTATATTTATTTTTTTCGACTCTTATATATCAGAGTTCATACAAAGATTAACTAAAAATTGTGCATCGGGGTTTACTTTATACATCAGAGTAAAAGTATTTCTTCAAAAAACGATAAGATGAACTATTTTCAGTTAACAAGTTACTTTTATATTTTATTCTCCTTTAAAACATTTAACAGTGGATGAATAACTGAAATATTCTGTTAATGAACTTTTTTTATTTTTGGATAACTGGCTATTTTTGAAATTGTTCTCTTATTCCAGATAGAAAATAAATAGAATATTTCTGGAAGGTACTATTTTTATATTTAAAAATTTATATATGACGTATATTTACATAATTTAAATAAAATGGTGTCTTATCTAGAGTCTTACGTGTTAGCACATAAGCAATCAATAAGAAACAATTCCATTGTTGCAAAACTTTTCAATATATAGTGAAATATTTCACAAACAGAAATTAAATCAAGCGTTACTCTTATAGTAGAAAATAGACAGTCTCTGTAAAAACGTTTATAACTAATTTCCCAAAAATATAAGCAATTAAAAAGGAAGTATTCGAGAAAATTGTTTTCAAATTACTCTCATTAAATATACGATTTTATAAAAACTGTTTTCAAGCATACTAAAGATTTTCTCAGCCACTGTTGTGTGATATAAGTCACACCATACAATCAGCATATCAGCAGAGTGTAAATAACCGTTGTTTTCGCTGTAGTGTTTGTCAGTTAGTAATTTAAATGTGAGCGCTTTTATAATGCATTGTTTGTGTTCTGTGATATCAATATGTGAATCCTTGGAAGTAAAATCTATTATTCATTATCCATAATATTTACTTTGTAGGAAATTAATTATTTCTGTAGGAAAAAAATGTTTCAGTAGGATTATGTTAGTCTTCAGAAATTGTACTAGTCAAATTATTTATCTAAAAAATAGTACTAATCAAATTATTTATAATCAGATCAAATTATAATTAATTGCCTATGAACTTTAATGAAAATTAAAAAAAGTCCTCATAATACACAGTTTATGGAACGAACTAGAATGTTAGTTAATAATCATAAAACAAAACATTTGTGATATAAATAGGATAAAAGACTAAAAGTTTCAAGTTCTACTCTATTTCAACAATAAATTTTATGAAAAATTTAAATTTGTCACGATGAGTGAACGTCATGACGAATGAATGTTGACTTATTTTATATTGATTACTTACGAAAAATTATTTGAAATATTTTAACTACTTAAGCAGTATGAAAGCACATATATATTGCAAATGTGTTGGTATATATACATAAATATTTACACATGAGTTTATGTATATTAATAATAAATTTTGAATTATGATTTTTTCTTCACTTTTGAATACGCATGTTTTGAAAACAAAAACATTGTTAAGTTTTTACTATTGAAATATTTTATGTTCATAAAATATTTTTAATTAAAAGGAATAGTTTTGAATAAATAAATATAAATATATTCTCTTCAATAATGCAATTTAAGTAGTTTAAATCCTGTTTTTTTATCATAGCATAGACAAATAATTCCAATATTTCGACTGATTCATAATTCGATTAAAATTTACTGCAATCTAAGTGTGAAACAAATCACTTTATAGCAAGGATATAAAAGTAATCATTGAAATAAATATTTATTAAAATAAAGTATTTCACTATATATTAATTTAAAAATTGTTTTCAGTATTATTAAATTTTAAACTTCTTCGAGCTGATAAAAGGATTTCAGTACAAATTTTCATTCCATGAAATTTTAGTTGTGACCTGATTATTAAATTTTTGACTTTTATGCTGATATTTAAACAAATGAACGTTAATGAGTATTGATATAGTAAAATATCCAGACCTTAATTTCTTTAATATTTTCGAATGTGCAAAGAAAATTACAATTTCTGTAGCGGGGATTGCGTTTACTAATACTTACCTATTATTTCCATTATTTTTTTAATCACATAACATATTACATAATAAAAATTCTCATAACATAAAAATTTATGAACCTGGGAGCAGATATAAGATTACATCAGATTATTCGTTATGTTTTTTGATGGTAAATAAGTTTGAAAAATCTAACAAAATTAACTTACTAGTAAGAAAAAAAATATTTCACATTTCAAGCTATAGATAATTTTACATTTTCACTGTATTTTAAAAGCGCAAGTAAATGTAACTGTCAATAAAGTTAATATATTCAAAAGTATTTACAGATATTTTATCTGGAAGTAAGACAATTTCTTCAAATAACTAATACTATTTAAACATATCTTTTGAAAAATTTAAACTTATAACTGAAGTCAGTTATTTACGATGACTAATAGTGTTTTAAAATTTATTTAGGTGCAAATATTTTAGAAAATATTATATATATAAATTTTTCTTTGGTTTCTGTATCGATTAAATAGCTTAAGCATTTTCGCTTCCTTCAGAATAAAATTTTACTAAAATCTATTGATTTAAGAGAAACTAATTTGGATTTAATATAAATTATTTAGCACATTCTCTGCATTAGTTCTAAATTGAAAATAATTTGGTATTTCCCATTTCCAATAAACAGTGGTAATAATACCGATTGGTTAGAAACTCTTTTATATTACAATGTGTAAATTAAAACTTAGTCAATCTCACTATTTGTGCTTTCATACAAGCAGAAATTGTAGATAAGAATAAAATTTTAGTTTTAATTGGGAGAAAAGTAATTAATTTACGTTAATAATAATTTTAAATATCAGTGTCGTAAGAGCATTTAAAGTTGCGAAAAAAGTATTTTAATTTTTACATTTTTTACTATGAAGTGAAAACATTATTTAATAAAAATATTTTCTCACAAAATTTGTAAAATGAGAATTAATGATATTTTAAATTCTCTAATGAATTATTTCAGTAAGTTGTAAAATATAGAGGAATAATAATTTAAGTAGATGATAAAGAAAACCAGGATAATTGAAAAGAAGTCAAAAATTTTGACACTCAATAAAATTCTTAAAATTAGAAATTATGCAAATAATTGCTTTCTTAAAATTATGAAAAATTATAATTAAAATATTATTAATTGGAAAGATTATTAGAAAAATTAAGGCTCAGTAAAATTTTGTAGATAAAGTTTTTGTAAATAAACAAAAAATAATATTTGATAATGAAAATCCGTTTTTTTCAATAAGAAAAAAAATACTAACCATAAAAAAAATTAGTAAATTTTAAGTAAGTTGAAAATCATATTATGAAAATAAATTTTGGAAGAAAGAGATTATAAATAAAATATTAAAATTCCGTATTAAAATAGAAACAGATTTATAAAAAATTCAAATTTAAGACTAATAAAACATAAACTGAATCTTTAGTATTTTTTACAACATAGTGATGTATATAAGAACAACAAAAACAAGAAAGGATTAAACGTAACAAAGAAAATTAGGTGAAATTAATCTATTTAGAGTTGGTGCAATCTACGATCTTCGGTTTATCAACTGTAAATTTAAGGTAGCATTTTCTCATACCATGTTTTTGATAAATCCTTTATTTAAAGAACATTTAAAAATTCATTGAACTCGTGGAGACAAATAGAATTCAATAAAAATTTAAGCGATTCGAATAATTTTGCACTCATTCATTTCTAATAAAATTGGTCTGACTCTCATATTTAAAATGGTTTAAAAACAGTTACTAGTACTTTAAGAGAACTGAACATCTCGAATATTGCATTTAGAATTGAAAATGGAAACAAACATTCGGAAAATGGAAATTTTTTTTTATCAGTATGTAGAAGCTTAAGGCTGGGGACAATTTGTTTTCTTTAAATATGTCGCTTTTATATCCCTACTTCCTATTCAGTGACAAAAACAGGAGGTTTCTTTACTGAGGTACAATACCTAGAAAATTCCAACCTATTTCGCCACTATATTTCTTATACTTTATTCATGCAGGGTTATATCGAGCTGGCAAGAAAAAGAACAAAAACAAGTTCCTAAGAAAATGGCATAATGGAAGCTTTTTCGGAACAAAAAGCTCCGGACTCCTGCATAACTTATGAAGGTGTGTGCCGAAGAGTCAAATACATTCCGCGTGACTTTCACCCATTAATTCGACTTGAATGCTGGGAAAAAAGGAAAAAAAAGTCGGCAAAAAATGTCAGAAATCACTGTGTACATGTCTTGCTGCTTTCTTCACCATTGAAATAAATTGGTGAGGTTCCCGGTGATGGAATAAAAATATAAAAAAGAAAATGGCAACATCTTCAACGTGGGAAGTGTTCTGTCAGCAGAGAGGGTCTCCATGATAAACATCTGCACACGTCGGAACTAATTGCTTGACAGGAGTTGGGGAGACCACACGCTGGCTTAGCAATTTGGTTCTTACACGCAGGCAATCGTTCTTTCCTTGTCATATGGAGCTATGACTCCATATGCTGAATAATATGAATTAGAATCAGAGTATGTTTATACAAAAAGAATCTTTTTGATAAGTGTCCTAGAGAAATAAAGAAAATATGTCTAATTAGAGAAAAAATAGTGGAACACATTTTGGAAAAAAAGTTTGATAATTTGGCAAACACATGTGTGTTTTCAAAATACTATATAAGAAGTTATATATTTGGAGTAGTTAGAGTTCATTAATGATGAAGAAAGTTCTAGCTTTAAAAATTTTATTAATATTGGAGATTTTTAAATTATCACTTTCTTAATTTATAAATTATGGAATGTATTTTAACATAAATAATGTAATATATCTCAATTTATGCATATTCTAATATATTTTAATTTATGCATAATGTAATAAATTCTTTGAATTTTTTAAGTGACATAATTTAATGAATTTAAAGTTAACAGGGTTTCGATAATTTAGCAGTTGCACATTTTAAATTAATGGAAAAAAGAAACATTTAAAAAATATATATTTAAAAAACATTTTGAATATGGAACATTAACATTCTAAACTGAAAATAATCTCGTCAAATATTTAAACCTTTAAATAGAAATTTTTCTACCTGCGAAGTTTCTAAAAAATAGGAAGATACGAAAAGAGGAAAATGAATTTGCGTTTTAGGATTTTGAATTCAATGCATACATGTCTTCGAGAAAAATATTAAAGTACTAAGAATATTTCGAGATAAATTCTATTTTGAAAAAAAATTCCATTGCATTAAGATTTCTTATAACAAACTCTAAAAATAAATAACATCTTCGTTTCCTAGAATTTCTTTAGAAAATTATTTACATTTTCTATTACAAATATATTCCAAAGAAAATCTATTCTGTTTATTTTCTACTACTGTAATCAAAATTCAAGGATTTTTCTTTTCAATAATATTCGTAATTTATTGGAATTCTTCAATAATAAAAGCCACTGACAGTCTAACCAAGCTGTATAGCAAATAAAATCTCACATATAAAAAATTCTTATTTGAAAATATGATAAAATTTTACTTGTCATGATATATTATTGAATAAATAAATTGGATTATTTGACTGTCACAAAATATAATGTCAATGGTATGAAGTCTTTCCTGTTTTGGGTTTTATTGATGAATATCAATAGAATTTCATGAATATATCAAGTTGTTTTAATTAAGGGTAACATCAGATTAGAGTATACATTAAAGCATATTATAAGATTTAGAGACTATGCATCTTTAAATCAGATTAAAATGACTCTTAGCTTAATGGGCCATGATTAAATAGCAAATGAAAATGATGGCAGCCGATGGTAGAATATATAAATTGCAAAGTTGAATAAGTGAAAAACTGGATATTTTAGAACTTATTTTCGTTATTGTATAGTTTGCAAAAGTGCATATATAACATATTATATTTTGGCCTGAAAACTTATATTATATTATGGTAATGTGAAAGTAAAGTGATTGTCTTTTATATATTTGTTTGGGGAAAAAGTTATCCATTATTTTTTAGGTAGACGTCTGTAGTGATCGCTATCTCGTGAGGTATCTATCAAACAATTTCAAATTTATGCTCATTGGAAAGGTGACATTTGACACTAAAATATTCTCTTACGGTTTTTTGTTTGATTAATTCAGTTTTGAGTACAAGGTTTTAAAAATAGAAGACAACAAACAGAAAATTCGATACATTTTAGTTTTTTTTTTATAATAGAGAAAATGCTAACCAGGGGTCAAAAATTGTGAAAGGTGTTTATCGTCCTATATATGACTGTAACAACCAGTTACGCACAATTTGGTTTCATCGATTTTGTTTGGGTATTTGGACGCTTAAGATGCACCTGGCATGGATACAACATCGTCGAGAATGTCTATAAAATATCAAAAATTATCGAACTTGACAGCATGTCAGCAGTCGTAGCTTCTCACAAGACCTAAAAATCTACATGAAAACTGTTTTAAACCTTTTTACAAAGCGAATCTGAAAGAAGTTACAAAAAGTTCACGTAAAAATAACGGATTTCTTTTTCCCCAAACTAATATTTTCAAATTATAGAAACACTTAAATAATGAAAATAAATGACTTAGAATAGAATTGATGACATTGTTCTGTATGTAATAGGAATGATGTGTGATAGCTGACTGAAATGTTATTGTTATGCAATTAACGTGTTAAAAGCCTGTTCATTAAAAATATTGAGTCTCTTCTGTATGTAAAGTAAGCGTCGGCAGCGTGTTGTGTAAAGATTGAACATTTCACTATTTAGCAGCTAACGAATCAGACGTACACCACGAATTTTCAAACTTGCTGTTTTCTAATAATACAAATAAAATTCTTTAGACATGAGCATCCAAAGTATATGCTTGATCAGATCACAATTGCTTAAGAAAGAGTAATGAAAGATAGTGATTTTGCATTTTCTTATTTAAAAAGACGATTACTATAACCTACTTATTATATAGAATATAATACGAGAAAAGTATTTTATACATAATATAATTCAGTTTCAGTTCAATTTAATTAGTTCGTAACATTTCTTGGGAATAAATACATTTTCTGTTCTATTCTACGATGAAATAAATTCTATTTAAAATGATTCTTTTAGAACTCTCCACGAAATGTATAGAAAACATCATAAAAAGTTAGCATTAAATTTGAAACTTCGTTTTATTACCCTTCAAAGTACAATAAAAATGGAAATAAAATAGAGTCGTTTTGACTTTTGTTAAGAAATACTTTTTCATTCCAATGTATTATACTGTATGAAATACTTTGCCGAAGTAAAATAGTAGAGAATTTTTTAAACTCTCGTACTTAACACATTTGATTAATTTTCTTATTGATTTGCTTAACAAACTTTGTTACTATTAGTGCAGATTTTCTATTTGAATGGAAAATAAATGAATCACAAATTACCTCTTAATTCTTAATTTATAATACAGTTTGAATAACAAAACTTAATAACACTCAGGTTTATATCATTATATTATTTGAAAATAATGCAAGAGAAATGTGTTTATACTTTTATTTACGCATAAAATAAGTTTCAGATTCTCTGATGCTATTCATATAATACGACATAAAAATTTCTCTTTTTTCTAAAATTTGTGAATAAATTTTTTTACGATTTTTGAATTATGTCTACAGTTTGAGAAATATTCTATTACAGTTATGCGGGAGGATTATGACCAAATTTTGCTTTAAATATTATTGTATTATGAAGATCTATATACAGTATATATAATAAAAAAACATTTTCAATTTTCATAGAATAAATTTATCATACAAATTTTATATTGTGTTGTTTATTTTTAATAATTTTTCTTCAATTCAATTGTCTATTCAGTTCGTCACAGATAGTATTTTAATTTTATTAAAATTTACAGTGCAACTGTTCTATTTATTAAAAATAATTTCCATACTTTCATTTTCATGTTTACTGATTTTTAATTTTTTCTTAAGAATAATGGAAAATTCTTATGCCTTGCAAAATAATTCATTGAAAATTTTGTGATGATTGTAATAAATGATTATTTTTAACATTGTTTTGTTAAAATAATTATGTTATTCAATTTTCTAAATTTAATGTAGAAAATATTTACAATGTGCATCTGTAGTTTTATAGTATATTCATGTAGTTTATTGTATACTCATTTATTTCCTGCATTTTCATAAAATATTTTTTTTAGCTTGCACAAATATTTTATTCAAGATTAATTTAAATTATATGCATATAAGATTTAAAGCAGAGTTGTTAAATTTATTGAAGTAACAAAATTTTTAAGTAAAATGAATTTTATGCATACTATCAACACTTCTAAATATTTTAATACATTTCAGAGCAATTAAATTAATAGCAAATATTTTTTTGTTACAAAAAATTGAATACATTTTAAAATTTTAAACCATGTATTTCTCTCGTGCATTTATCCTTTTTTCTCCAGGCAAATAACGGTTGGAAATAAATATTGTTACCGCTTCTTCGAAACAGAATTATAAATGAATTCACCAGATATCTTTAGCTAATTTCCTATTCATAAAAACGAAGCTTTGTATTTTAAAGATTAAAGTAGTGTGTGTGTTTTAGATTAGAAGCTCGACAGGATAACTTATAAATATTTGTAACTTTTTTTTTTTTTTGCAACATTTTTAACATTTTATGAGTACTTAAATAATATCTTAATATTCTCTCATATATATTTCATCTTCTAAAATATAATTATCTTCTTTTTACAAATAATAGGTTTATTTTGAAATGAATATAGCAAATGTTTTTTTCTAACTAATATAATAATTTTATAATAATATATTTTGTTTAATTGACGATCTTGTAAGAGAGCGAGAGAGAGCTTTATCCGTTTTTAAAAGCATATTTATTAACTTCATTTGATTTCACTGACTAAACTTTTTATTATTTTCTTTTTTTTCATTATAATTGCACTTTCTAGCATATGGTTTATTGCCTGTCATAATATTATTTTTTCGTTCCTTTTCTTTTAAATCAAATCTGGGCATATGGTAAGGTTTGTTTTCTTCACCAAAATCACACACACCCATATAATTATAATAAAATCAGAAGTAAATTTTAAATTTTCTCAAACTTTAAGAATTGAATTATTAAATTTCCCAATAAAATCTTTTTCCTACACAATTATTTTGAAAAAAAACAATCTTAAATTTTTTTATAACTATTTATAATATTTTATTATTAGAAAAACTTATAAATAATAAAAAATTGTAGCATTTATTATAATAATTATTTATAAGTTTTCATATTCTAATAGTTACGTTTAAAGGGATTTCTACAATTTAAAATTATTTTTGCAAAATAAAAGCATTAAATAATTATACTATTTAAAACTTCGGTAATGATCCTTCAAAATTATTTTGAATTACAAATAAAAGACAAAACATTACATTGAAGATTATTATAAAATTCATTTCTTTAAATAAGAATTGCTTAAAAGTTTAAGAACTCCTGCAAAAATATAAAACCTTCTTTAACAAAGGATTGTATATATATTTTGGCCAAAGAAAGTGATAATATTTATTTTTATTGTTTTGTAATAGCAAGTGCTTATATTAATATTTTCAATTTGAAGTACTTAATTTATAATTTATAAATAGTATAATTTAGAATTGCAGATCCTCGAAAAAGTTTATACGCTAAAGTTCTATAAAGTTCTACACTGTTTTTTTTAAGAGTTTAAGAACAAATATTAATTTATTTTTATTTTATATATTAATTTTAGAAATAAAATAATTGATTTAAAAAGTTCCTTGCATATTTATTTGCAAATGACAAAAAAAAGTATTATTCTATAAATGAACAAATGAGGAATATGTGGAAAGAATAGAAGAATATAAAATGAACTATTAGACAATGAAGTTGCCGTTTCTAAGTAAGTGAGTGAAAAGAATTAATAAGTGAGTGAAAAGAATTAATAGAGGACTAAATGATGTTTTTCTAATTTAATAAAAAAAAGTCAGTTTTATTGAAACTATTTTTAGGCCAAATAAATGTATAACAATCATAATTTAGTAGAAACTAGTTAGTATTAAAGTAACAACAGTAATCGCTTTGAAGTTTGTGAAATAAACCATAGGAATAGAGTTAAAAAAATCCCCAAAAAATTTTTATTCGTGATTAATTATAGAAATGAAAGTATAATTTATAGATTAAATTATTATCCATTATTAATAATGATGGAATTGCAAGTTTATCATATTTTGATTGTTTTCTACAGCATGAAATACAAATTATAAAAGCAAAAAGAACTGAAAAATATAATGAAAATGTAGTTCCAAAAAAAGGCAGATATTTAATAAATTAAAAAGATTAGTCAAAGAATAAAATATTTTGAATATTTGTTATAATAAATTTATAATCGATCAAGTATTAAGATAGATATAATATGCACTCTCGATTCTACTGAAATTGTTTTCTAGAATGATACGTCCGATTCTTTCGATAAAAATAATGTAAACTAAATGTATGTTAAAAAATAGAACTAAAATCAGAAAATATTATAACAACCTCATAGAAATGTAAAAGTATAAAGATTGATTTTCAGAGAATTAAAATTTTGAAAAGAGAGAAAAACAATAAAAATATTTTTATTTCTTTTATGATTTGAAAAAAATAATAATAGATTTTATAGTTTCAATAAATATTCAAAGAATCGAGAGTGATTAAATGTTTCATAAGGTGTTAATATAAACAATTTTATTTTCAAAGTTATCATTAAGACTTATCATATATCATCATTTGTGATTTAGCAGATTAAATGATCTAGGAAATGCAAAAATCAACTATTTCACACTTCTATCAAAAAATTGAAATCGTTTTAACATAACTAAGTCAGATCTAAAGGGATCCTCTCCTGTTTCAATTACATTGAATGATATTTGAAATATATAGCAGTTTTACAATGCGATGAAATAAAAAGAAAATAAAAATTTTATGATATGTTATTCCTTATATGTAATAAAATATTAATTATACCATAAAAAAGATTTTAGTGAAAGCTAAATGAAGAACTTCCATTTAGAAAGCATTATGTGAAATTAAATTTATCTTTTAAAATAAGGAATGAAGAATGTAAATGTTGAAAGATTGCATGGCAGATTATTTGTATATCTTCAAATTATATTTTATATTAATATGAAATATTTATCGATCAATTATCTAATTGATGAAGAAATGATAAGTTGATGATCAACAAATGATAAGATAAATGATAAGTTGATCAATTATCTTGTTTTATTATTCTTTTTCATAGTTACATTATATTTATTGAATTAACAAGATTTTTGAAGATTTTAATTTTAATTTTTACCTAATCATTTTTTGATTAAAATTTTACATTATAAATTTTATCGAGACTTAGTGTTCATAATTAGTATATATTTTAAAAATCTACATAATTGAGCCAAATCTTGACCATTTGAAAATCATAACTCCATCGTGATTTGCAGAAAATTCTAATATTATTAACGCTCTGGATTGCAACTCATATATTGATTAGAAAAGGAATATGTTTTAATCATTAAAATTAGAAGTGTTTAAAGCTTTTTAACTATTGATATTTTAGTTTTCCTTCATTTAATGTATTAATAAATTTAGAAAATGAGGATTTATTGAACTTATAACTTAATTAGCAAACAAATAATGTATTTTACTTTTATTTTTTTCTGTTTAGTTACATTTAGTTTTCGGAAAATTTTTTTATGTAGGCAAACTAAATTCCAACTTTTACAATTTCTTGAGACTATTTTGTGAAATTTATTATTTTTTTTTCGTAACATGTTTTGATGACTCAAAATATCAAATAAATATATTTCCAAATTTGTTTGCTGTTTGTATAATTTAGATTTTTACCTCTGAGTAGGAAAACTATATAATGTTTTTTAATTAATTTTTTTCATTCTGTTATTTTAATTTTCCTATCAGTAGATTTTATATTCCTATGTTTAAAGTTAAATCTTTACATTAAAAATTAAGAAAATATTCATAATGAAACCTAATAAATCTTTTCTCTAATGAATAATAATTCTAATGGTATTTAATAGTTTAAATTGTTTCACATATGCATATAAAAATAATATTCACAAGGGGTATTTTTTTATTGATGATTGTTGAAAATGCATTGAATTTAACGAATTTCATGAAAATATATACATAGATACATACTTACATTAATACATTTACATATATCTATATATAAATATAAGTTTGTACAAATTTGTGAATCTAGAAATTATTTCAAATTTCACATTTCTTAGAATTTTATAACTTACGGAGGAGCTTTTTTTTATAAATTATTTCTTTAAATAATCTTTTTTAAATAAAGTTAATGAATTATATTGATGAAATATTTCATTAAATAATATCCTTTTCAAAATATTTTCCTTTCACAAACTCTTCCACAAAAACCTTTTACATGTTTATTAAATTTATGATTCATTCAATGATATTAAACAGATATAATTACGATATAAAAATTCAATGATGATTATAAGAATTCAAATTTAATGAAATGTAAAGTAATGATTTAAAATGTTTTTTATTGCTTAATAATTGTAACACAAATATTTTAATATGTTATTTCTTCCAAAATTGATTTGCAGAATACGGAAATAAGAAATAATGTAATTACATATAAATAACCAATAATTTATTATTTCCTTCTTCAAATAAAGGTTCATTGAAATAAATAAATTTTCTTAATTAGTAAACTTTTATACTTCATAAATCGTACATATCTTATGTTTATTTTTCTTTCTATCTAATGATTTAAAAAATAGTTTTAATCAATTCGGATATAAATCTGCATAAAATTCTAATTATTTATTTAAAATATTCGAAGCAAAATGAACATAAGCTGTTTTAACGTGAATAAATGCGTTTAAATATCTACTTTTATAATGATCCAGCAATTTGTTTTTCCTTTTAATGAAAGCAACTTTTTACATTTAATTTGCGAGAGAATATTTTTTGTAGCTCATCGAATATAATGTTACATTTGAGATTTTTATAAATATTTTAAATCATAATAGGAAATTAATTATTTGTCATTCTGAGATGCACTTTTTTCAAAGAAAATAAATTTTAATGAAATAATTATTTAAATATAAAGTATTTAAATTGTAAAATATTTTATACTCGGAAAATTCATGAAATAAAATTAAAAATATTGATATAATAGCAATAATTTAATTTGATTAATTGCTATTTGATGTGAAATAAATAAATTTTTATTTTAAATACAAAATATACTCGAAAATAATTTATTTAAATTAAAAAAAATGAAAACTTAATAATAGGTATGATTAAAATTTATTATACAATAATTTTATGGTTTTTATTCCAAAGAGACTCGAATTGGAGTAAAATTTTCAAAAATAGAATGAATTATTTAAAAAAAATTGAAAACAATTTCTAACTTTATACATTTAGCATAAATTTATCACATTTATATTTTAATATAATAGATCTAGAAATCCCCAATTCAAGCAAACTTTCCTAAGTGTTAACTTAAAAAAAATAATAAATAAATACTGAAACTAGCTTTGGGGAAAAATTTTAAATTTTTAGAAAAGTAATGTGGTTATTATGTTATTACCATTTATATTTGCTTAGCTTTGTTAGTGTGTGTTTTGTACCATCAAATAAATCTCAAGTATCGGTTGATCAGTTAAAAATAAATCCAATGAGGTGTCGAACGCTTGAAATTTTCCTTTAATTGGGAAATTAATAACTTTTGAATTCCGGACTTCTTTTATATCACTGACACATATCCTATCGGCGACTGCTCTGAAAAACGTAAACACAACCACTGCAATGGTCAAAAGAATGTTTTAAAAGAAATTGGAAAATATTATTAATATCGTTGTTTTATAAGGAAATTAAGTTGGAATGTAGAAAGTATTGAGTATCCAGCGGTACATTTTTCTATTTTTAGCGGTTAAGTATAGATGAAAATATTAAAAATTAGGAAAAAACTATACACCTTCGTTCTTGATATAAGAAAATTTCTAGAGCGGAATGTAACATAATTAGCCTGCATCATAAGCAGCTTTACAGTAAGTTTAAATCAGCGTTAATCACAATTTAAATTAATTATAAACTCTGCAATCAAAACTTTATAATAAAATATAACTTTTATTCTAAGTTAATTAGAGGCGAGCATTCTGATATGAATTTTTTCCATTGAATTTATTTTTATTGAAATGAAACATTATTACATTGAAACCCGAAATAAAATTCGTTGGATGTTTAAAGCAGGGAATTTATTTATATTGAACTTGATATTAAAATATGTTCTTTTTTCAAAAATAAAAATTTTACAAAATATCTATTTGTATTCATTTGTACTTTTAATAAATGCTCCACAAAATTGATTTTATTATTATTCGATTACTTTATATTCCTTATTCTGTCATTCAAAGCTGCAAAGACATTTTTATCAGTGAATAATTAATAAAGTAACTGCTATAATAAAAACAATCACGAAATTTAATAACTAATAGCATAATTAAAGTCAAAATTTAGACAGTTAAAAATTAGTTAATTTTATTAAAAATTAAAAATAGTTAATATGGCAAACTAACTTAAAATAATAATTACTAGAATCATACTTTTAAGAAAGTGTTATTAATATTATTACAAATGTTTTTTATAGCATTTAAGTATATTAATTACTTCTAATTTAAGATCTTGTAAAGTTTTTACAAACTACTTATTCTATATATTTGATTTTTTAATTTTATTGCTTCTTTTTATATTTATTATATATTTATCATGTGTAAATATAGATAAGCTTTTCCTCAAACATGAGTCTTATTAAATTCTAAATACATATTTAGCAAAATTGCAGAAGAAACGTTTTTATTCATAAATGATATATTTCACTAAATTAGTTAATAAACAAAAACTTAAATTTTTGTAAAGTAACTTTCAAATTTTTACAATTGTTTGCAAAATTGGTTTGAAAAAAATAAGCAATAAACTAATTGAGAATCATGTTCTAAACGAGAAGCTTATTGAGAATGAACAAGTAAGGCTGTTTTTGTCAGCTTTTATAATTTATTTACGTGCAGTCGTTCTAATCACTTTGAGTGATGGAATCTTCTGAGCGAGATTCTTTTCTTCCCTAATATTGTTAGAAATATCCTCAGATTTATCCAAGAACTACCATTGTTCCTCTCATTCTTTACATTAAGCAGGGAGGGCTCGGGGAGGGAACAACAATTACTATTCTTCAACCAGTGACTAATTTTCCTGATGGTGGAGGGAAGAAACTCCGGCTGATAGGGACATCCGAGTAGAGATTCCAATTAGCTGAAATCGGAGTGGAATTAACTGGACGGCCGGCGATTGGCTATCCAGGGAGTCCGAAGTCTGATCCAACTCTAGGGAAGGTTTGCCCGGCATGACTGGTTAACGTATCCGACAATCAATCTTACGAGTAATTAGTAAAGATAGAATAAATCCCACCCATTCGGAGACAGATTTACAGCCTGGATCAAGTCATTGAGCTAGGGAAAAGATTGCTTCAGTTGTTCATGCTTACAGTAATAGTAGGGGGCCTTGAATTGCCTCCTAAAATAGCAGTACCGTTAAGAGCATTGCTACCTGAAAAAAATTCACTCACAATATTACTAAGACTATGTACTATTCATATTAGTCTAATATTTTAGTTTAATTTTAATTAGACTTTATAGACATATGTACAAGCATAGAATTTTATGAGTAAAATTTTTGCATTTAGTTTATAATGTACGCATAAAATTATTGTTGCAAAATGTATGATTTGCTGTTAATTTATTCAAGAAATATTTTCATTTAATTTATTCTTGTACTCCATATAGGCACATGTACATACACATGGAGAGAAAAAGGTATTAATATTATGCTTTAGAAATTATTTTTGTGGTATAATAAGCTTAAAAACGTTTTCAAAATGTACGCTAATTTTATAGTTTATTTACTTTTTGACTTTAAACTCGAAATAAAAAAAAAAATTGTTTTTTGATTTTTAGAACCTAAGAAGTTGTTTGTCATAATTATTATAAGACTACATAAAATCTATTAGTAGATAAATTGAAAATTATTTTTATTTTATTTATCTATTTGAAAATATCTTTATAGAAAGAATTTTCTTAAATTGATTCATTTAGGTTTACACTTCTGTGTGTTGTATTTTTGAGCTGACTTTAAATTTATTTTCATATGTAACAATTATTTAAGGTAATCATATTTGAATTATTCTATTATTAACAATAAATTCAAAACACGATATTTTGTAGTTTTGATTAATTAAATATTTCTTGTTTTATGTAGAAAAAGACTTTATGCTCGACAGGTAATGACACATGTTAAAATATTATTTTGAAATTTTTTTTATGCAATTTCAAGTATATCCATCCATTATAAATTTATGGGAAACAATGGATCAAAGTTTTCCGTGATGAAGAATGTTACATGATAAAAAATATTGATATTAATAAGCATGATAGTAGTTGATCAAAAATATTGAAGATTGAACATGATAATGTATGTACTTTTTGGCTGAATTGCAGATATTTTTCTTGTTTCAGCTCTTTTTAATCTTTAGCTACCATTACTATTTACAAGTGCATACGGAAATATATGTCATTAAATCAATGATATGTTTTTGACTAAGTATTTATGTTAAAAAACGGTGTATAATATTTATTATAATTCAAAATAAGCTGACTATTTAAAATAACAATAAATAAAATCTAATTTTTAGCCCATCTTAATTATACATTTTTTTCTTTATGCTAACAAATTTTATACATATTTAAAGTTTAACTCATTCAAAATTTTTCATAACATGGATATATTTTTAGCATTTATGAATAATTTTATGATTAAATAGGTAGTCCCCTCTTTCAATGATATTCATTAAAAAATTATTATGATAACAAGGCACATAATATTTTTGCAAGTAATGTGTTTCACAGATAGTGATAGGATAATAATATTTATTTGATATCTTGTATAAAAAACTTAATGTTTTAAAGTTTTAATTAAAATTGTGATTTTTATTTTTAATATTAAAAGAAAACTCTCATTTTTATTTAATTTACTAATCTATGAAATTTTCGTAATTAAATATATTCATATTTTTTAATTTTATTTTATCTTGTAAGCAAAGATGAACCAAGCTTAGGTAGATTTTTATTAAGAATATTATATTAGTACATAAAAATTATTTTAGAGAGTATATATTCCTATTAATTAAAATAAATTGCTTTTTTTACTATTTTGAATATAATTTACAATGATTTTTGTTCACAGTTTCAAAAAATAAAAATACGTTATTACAATAATTAAATTTGATTTATCACAAATATATGCGTATAGTAATAAATTGCGTAAGAAAGATTTTTATTTTTATTAAATTTATCTTTTAATTTGTTCTTGCTCTAGAAATACAGTAAATTTTTTTAACACTGTGAATTAAATGAAAAAAATATATTAATATGTTATTGCTCTTATTTAAAAACTTATATATTGCACAAAAATAAAGACAGTAAGGAATTTCTTTTCTAATTGTTATTCGGATAAAAGAATGCTTTAAAATTAAAACATAGAATAATTGTATTTGAAAATAAAAAAATAAGTTTTTGATAAATTAAATGAAAATAATTGTCTACATAAAAATAAAAATATTTGATAGAATATGGCCTATGAAATTCAAGTTTGATGAAATTCATGAATAATACATACTTGAATTTTAAATAGAGTTAATATCATTAATTTTATGTTCTTCTAATAAATTTTATATCAATGTCATGTCTTCAGCATCATAACAGATTTTTTAAAAATTTCTATAATTTATATTCTTGTAAAATTGTATAATTTATTTAGAAATCTGTGTTCCTTGAAGTTTTTTCACTTTCTTTTCTTAAATATTGAGCTATAATGTTTCTAAGAAATAAAAAGTTTGATACAAAAAAAAATAAAATAAAAATAAAAATAAAAGAAATCCGAATGAAATTGTTTTTATATTTGTGATATTTAAAATATGGAGATCATAAAATACATATTAAACTAATTTAATTTTGAAAAGTAAAAGATAATTACTTGAGGAAAGTGAACAAATTATTTTACTTAAGTTAATTTTCTGTAAAATTTTGAATTGTTAAAATCAAACGTTCAAGTTTAATACAACTAAAGTATTTTATTAATGTTATTTGGAATGAATGATATAGAATTTCAGATTTCTACAGATAGAGTATTCTAAAGATCAGACGCATCAAATTGTTTTAATTTTTTTTAATTAAAAAGGATTCTTAAGATCAAATCCTTAAGTAATTTTCACTTTAATGTTATTAGTAAATTTTAAACTATTTTATTGTTTAAATTATTTTTATACTTTGTCATATATCTAATTTTATAGTGAATGTAGAATAAAGTTTAAAAAAAATTTAAGTTTTCATTTTCAATCAGGTATTATACCTGAGCTATTATGTTCAGTTTTAAACTACAGTAAATGATTTTAAATTTTAAGAAAATAATTTTTTTAAACTTTTTGCAAAAATAATTAAATTTGATGCATTCCTAGAACTGAAACGTAACAGTTGAATATGATAAAATGTTTTATCATATTTTTTAGTCAAATTGATATTAAAACTGTTTCTTTAGTTTTTTAAATTAGGTAACAATCTCTTATTCATCAAAGGCTAGGGTGTTAGAAAAATAAAAATTCACTAGATAGTTATGCAATTTATGCATTTATAAAATGCAAGCTTAGGGAATAAAACTGAGAAAAAAGTTAATTTAATATCCTATTAGAAAAATTTAACAAAAATATGACTATTGAAATTAAAAGAATAACATAAATTTTAATGTTATTTCCTTTTCGAATAGGGGAACTAATTCAAAAAAGGATTTGAAAAATAATGATAGAATTAATTCTATGTGATAAATTATTAGAAATGAATGAGAAGTAAAAAATATGAGAACCTATTTGTCTTAGGTAAAACTGTGATTTAAAACGAAAAAAAAAAAAAAACAATTTAAAAATAGTTTTAATTATAATGCACTTTTCGCATTTAAAATATTTTTCTTAAAGTTATTTCCAATATTTTATTATTATTAAGAAAATAGTTTCACCTAAATCTGTTAACATTTTCAAATTATACTACAGTGTTTTTTAACTGTTTTTGGGACAGCAACTTTCTGTTACTGTGTTTAATTTTTCGAGATGAGAAGAAACACGTGCATCAAATTTCGTTTCCTTCCATGAAAATGCTTAAAATGCAGCATAATAAGTCATTTTCATCCATTTCAATCGTTTTGTTGAGTTCGTATAATTTTAATAACGTATTTAATCCCTTTAATTACTAAGAAGCTTTAAATGGATTCTTAAAATTTCTTTTAAATACATCAACGGTGTATTATTTTAAAACATGTTTCCAGTTTACCATATTATGCTTCCATTTTAACAGCTAGAAAATTTTTAACGGTGTAATTAATCTTCCTAATTTCTGTTCAAAATTCAGATGTATTTCATTAATACTCCTGTAATAATAATATAGACTGGAACTACCATTTTTCTCTTCTGGCTATAAAAATTTTTCATTATTTCCAAATTGCTTTTCAATTCATCAAAGGGCATGGAATTGAAAAATGTTTCCACTCCCTGTCATGTTTATTTCCAGGATTAGAAACTCTTAATAAATCTATATAAATTGTTTAAATTATTTATTGAAAGTTTTATTCAAATTTATTAAATCAAAAGTAAACTCAATGGATATTAGGGTCATTTCACATATTCTAAAGACTTAGAAATATTTGAGAAATGTTCTTGTATCAAAAGAAATTCGTTTCCTTTTTTATATAAATCAGAAAAGTAGGTTCTAGATTATTGATACACCTTTTTCTTGTGTTTTTACTCCCTTTTGCCAGAATTATTAAATTTTATAACGTATTTACTCCTTTTAGAATATAATACCAACTGTTCAAATTTCTCAAGGAATGTGTTGAATTTCCAAATATTTGTCCTTTATTCCCTTGTTTACCTTTATTTCGGAAGACAAGATTAAAATAATTAGGAGGAAAAATTAACAATTAGGATAATTATAATTCGGAAGTTAATTATAGTTAGGAAGAGAATTATATAAGGATAATTATAATTAGGAAGATTAAATTAATCAGGAAATAGATAAAATTTTGGTTCACGTTTGCAGTGATAAGCAACACATGTTACAAATTTCCTGAGAATCTGTTCCACAATACGAAGGAACAGGTTTTCATTTACTTTAGTTTTTCAGACTGAATGGGAATGTTTAAAAATTTTATATTTAACTCTTACTGGGATAAGTATGAATAATTCTTAGAAGGAATTATATATTCAAAATGTCGACGACTTTTTCTTTTAGATATGTGTACACGTTCTTTCTTACTCACATATTATCTGTAGTTTGTCCAAGCTAATAACTTTTATTAGGGGGATTGATCCTTTGAGCTGATAATAAATATGGTATTTCTAATTCAATTAAGTTTGAAAATCATTTGAAAAATATAACATTGCTTTACATTATTCTACACTTTTATCCATTTGGTGAATATCGAATTTCTTACAGGATCCTTTGCGATGAGGAAAAGCATGTTTCAAGTTTCGTACTGATTTTCTCAGCTATTCTTAAACTGTATAATATATTGGGAGTCCAAATTTTTTAATTCCTTTTCAATACTTTATAGGTAGAAATAAACGGGTATTTAATAGAATAGTTAATATGTATACTGATGAAGAACTCAAAATTTAAATTCTTATTATTGTTACTTCGTTAAAATTTTACCGAGTGGTTGTATATTGAAATGTTTTTCTCACTATATTTAGCTATTATGAAATAATTTTCTAAATTTATTTTTAGAGTAATTTCTAAATTTGCTCGTAGAATTAAGCAACTTCATCCAAATAACGTGAGTGCCATGCACATAAAAAGATATGCGCCCAATATGATATAACAAAATTTGATATACTTTATTTGATATACATCTTATTTAATATTTTGTCATTTTTAATATTAGACAAATTTTCTTTAGAACACAATTTTCAGTTTATATCTTATGTGTTTGACAGTAGACTTTCTTAGCAAAATAATTTCCTTATATAGATGAAATGTAGTAATATTTAAAATAAAATTAAAAATTAGATTTAAAATAAAATATTATAAATTCCATAAACTACAATAAATTTGTTCTTGTATGTAAATCAAATTCAATTAAAATTAATTGCTCTCATACTTTGTTAGCATGGAAACCAAATTTAAATATTCTCAATATGTTTTAAGAAAACTTTTCATAAAATTTAATTCAATATTGAAGGATTATAATTGTTTAAATAACATAAGAGTTTAGCAGTTTAGTGAAACTTAAAGAGCATTATCGGTTTACTGATGCAAGACTAAAGAGACAATTACTTGAGGATCAAGTGGACAATTTGAATACAACAGCTTGTCCTATAGGGCACAGTTAGTTGGAGAGAATAAGACGAGTGAAAAACTAAGGGAACATTAATAAAAAGTAATTACTGGCTTGCAGAAGGGTCGTAAATTAACTCTTGGCTCTTAGTAGCCAATAACGGTCGCCAAGAGAATTAGAGAAACGTGACTTTGCATTGCGTTTCGGTTAATGTGTGGTTAATGATGTAAGACCATGAAGATGCAGTATTACTACGACATGAGGGTGATAAATTAAGCATCGCAGATGATTAATCAAAACCCTCATTTTTTTCTCAAATTTCATGAGGGTAAAAACATTAAGAAAATAATGGATAAAGTATTCTTAAACAAAGACTTTGAAAGTATAGGAAAAGAATATACCCCCATGCGAGTTGTTATTATTTAAAGGGGAGCATATTTTTACAGAAGCATGTGTGTCATTGAACAATTTTAGGAGCGGAAACTTTTTAAAACTAATTAATTTATATACTGTTTCACGTTTAAGAAAAAAATATCCAGGCACTTAAAATTTTATTAACTGTTAAAATAATATTTTCAGAAGAGGTCTCCGTCAATATTTTTGGATAGGAAGATGATTGTTTTCATGGTAGAGTATTTTTTATACATAAATTTGGATAAAAGGACAATTTTAATTATGGAAAGTTGACGCTATTTGATAAATAAAATTATTATTTTTTTCTTCATAAGTTTCTTATAAAAGAATCTATCGTATTTGAGAAATATTATTCTTTGTGATGTATAGTTATTTAAAATAATTAATTACAGCATTTTAATAAACATATTACTTAATAAACTTATATACACACATTTATATATTTATAAACAAAATGACATATTTATCTAATCAATATATAGATGCGATTTTAACAGGTTTAACACAACAAATATAAAACACTTTTTCATTGTTAATAATCAAATATGATAATTAGTTGGCATTAAATAAACATTTTCTTGATTTCAACACTTTTTGATAAAAATTATTTCTTTTTTATGAGCAGCTTTCATAAGCATGTAATAAAAGAAAGAGAATATATAGGAGACAGAAGGAGTATTTTGATTTGATTTGCTACTCAGCAGTTATTTTCCACACGAAATTATTTATTTTAGGCTTTATTTGAAATAGTTAAACAAATTAACCCTAATTTGTTGAATTTTTTAAAAAAAGCCTATAATTTATAATGATTTTAAGCTTGCATAATAATTTATGTTGAACTGCCGAGAGAGAGAGAGAGGATTGTATTTTGATTAAATGAATGTAAAGCGTATTTTATATATTATAGTACTTTTCTTAAACTTATAAAATAAATTTTTTTTAATAATTTAATTAAAACTTGTAAATCTTTTCATGTTTTATGAATGCTATGTTGATTGACAAATAAGCACATAAGAAGTTTAAAACAAAATAGACTATAAACCTATAAATGGTGCGTTTTTAAAAAAAAAATTATAAAGTTTTTTGTTTTGGCATTGTAAACAATAATTTAAAGAGTTTCAAAATTAGAACAAGATTTTATACTGTTTTGAATGAGAATGAAAGTAAGGATTTCTTGAAAAACCACCTTTTTATGAATAAGATTAAATGTAATATAATATTCAAGCATCTTTCAGTGCGGAATTTAATTGAATACGTTTAGTACAATATTAGATACCAATAAGTGATACAAATTATGGCAATCAAAAATTATTCCTTAGAAAAACTCAAACAAAAACACATTTGATACACATTTTCTGCCTTAAAAGTAAAAATAATAATACAACAAAACATATATATTTCAGTTAAAATTCTGCGTGTTAATAATTGAAAAAATAGCCGAGAAATCACAATGATGCCAAGAATTACTATATCACAATTGCGCATACTGAGCACTTAGAATTATTTTGATAGAAACAATTACATTTACACTGGTATCTGTCAATGGACTCAAATAATACTAGGTGTTTTTAAAGTAAAGCATTAACTATTTGAAAAAATACCTTATTTTATGTTACAGGTTACAAGGTTTAATATGTACAAAGTAGCATGGCATTCTGCTCATGCCTTTCATTTGTGTATCATGAAGCGGAGTTTATAATTCCATTCAGAAAACATTTAACACTGCTAATAAATTGTAAAAATTCATTAAAAGGATGTCTTTGAAATATTCTATATTCAAGTAATTATCATGGACGGTTAAATAAAAAGTCAGTGAACGATTGAACTTTCATTATTGAAGAAAAGTAGAACACCTATCATTTTTCATGCTCTTCATTTCACTTATTCCTTGAGCAAAAACAATTGTTACTTTAAAAGAGTTAAACTTTAAATATGTATAAAATTTGTTAGCATAAAGAAAAAAATGTATAATTAAGATGGGCTAAAAATTAGATTTTATTTATTGTTATTTTAAATAGTCAGCTTATTTTGAATTATAATAAATATTATACACCGTTTTTTAACATAAATACTTAGTCAAAAACATATCATTGATTTAATGACATATATTTCCGTATGCACTTGTAAATAGTAATGGTAGCTAAAGATTAAAAAGAGCTGAAACAAGAAAAATATCTGCAATTCAGCCAAAAAGTACATACATTATCATGTTCAATCTTCAATATTTTTGATCAACTACTATCATGCTTATTAATATCAATATTTTTTATCATGTAACATACTTTTTTACCTATACTGTTAAGAGTTGTGATTTTTATTAATATTTTCTTATATTAACTACTTATCCTTTATTAATTTAAAGACATTCAGCTGATATAAAAATTATACTTTGTTATTATGTATTAAACTCAACATAAAGAATTAACGAGCGAGAAAATAATATAAAAGTTTTATATGACAACATTTTGTCACAAAATGAGGACATACCATAAAATGAAGAAAATACTAATTATGTACTAGTATTTTATTTATTTAACATAATATTATTTTATTTTAAGAACCAAATATTCCTTTCGATTATTATAAATGTTGCATCTTCACAATTTCAATATCGATTTCATATAATTGGAAGATGTATGCATATAAATCTGTGTATTTTCGTACGTAACAGAGCATAAATTAATTAAATAATTTGTCTTATTCAAATGCCATTTCTTTTTAGAAAAAAAAACATTTGCTGGATGATTAATTTGCATTAAACTGGAAAGATATTCAAATGAATTGAGTAATAAGACACACTTCCGTTGTTACGATCCTTTTAAGGGCATTCGTTATCATTTTTCATCTCAAGAAATATTTGACATTATTTTCGGATTTGGTTGCGAAAGGAAAGATTTTATCTTGGAGAAATTTTTCATACATCAGTGATATTTCCTTAGAAATAACTCTGTTATATCATCCTTTTTTCAGGATTTAACGAATTCAGAAATGTTCTATTTTAAATTGTTATGATTTTATAAATTATATGCTCAAAGTATTTTTAAATATAAACTTATGAAATGTTCTATTTGATTTTATTTTAAGAAAAAGAAATTATTTTTTATAAAAGGAAAAATTGCAAAAATTGATTTTGCTGAAAAATAAGTTATATTAACTTAATATTATTAAGCATGTACATTTACAATATAGATTTTTTTTTTTATAAAAGATTACATTTACCCTTTATTAGTGTGATCAAACTTTTTAAAAGTGTTAAACTTTAAGCCATTTCTGCTTCTATAAATCAAATACACATGCATTTCGTTAGCTGAAATCAATATTACAGTTTTATTTTAAACTTAAAGTTCTATTATTTTTTTGATACGTAGAAAAAATCTTAAGGGACATTGAATTTATATTTATTGAGAATGATACATCTAATGTGATTAATTAGAATTGCATTCTTGATATACATCATTAAGCTTTTTAAATTATTCTGGATACCAAAAATAGTTTAATAATGGGTTAATAATAATATATTAAATTCCATTAAAAGTATCCCTTATCATAAAAGTTTCGACAAAAGGTTTTGGCTTAATCATTTCCGTCAGTTTAGTTCATTATACATTTGTATATACAAGGTATTTAAAATGAATATTTAAATTTAATTACTGAAATGTAACTATAGTTTTGTGTGGGTAGGTTAGGAAAGCATGTCATAATAAATTGAAAGTAAACAGTTTTGAAAGTGAGAAGTTACTTGATATTTTTTTAAAGTGCAATTTATCGTTTATTTGCTGTAACTAATTATAAAAGGAATCTAAACAAGATGCAATATATATATGACTTTTGTCTAGAAAATTAGTTTTCAATCGATAAATGAACTCCTAATATTGCAAGTATCATCTAAAGCATTTTAACCGGCGTAATTAAAGTAAACGGGAAATGTTATTGATTTTTCAATTTTAACGTCTGAGAAATTACTATGAGGCATTTTAGTATAAATTTTTAATGTATGCATTTAACCAAATAAGTGTCACCTTTTTTATTAATAAAGTGTTCAAATTATTTTTAACAAATGTCTCTTATCAGCATGTCCCACGACAATTCTAGTAATTAATATTTTTAAACTCTAAAATAATTTAATTAGCCAACGTTGTTCAGCAGTTCAGCTTTATCTAGCTAACGTTGAGAGACTTTTCGTTTTTGAATTCGTATTTTAAACAAAGTCATTTGATTCAATACCTCTTAAATTTTCGTTCTTTAATGAGAAAGCAATGGTAAAAAAAATTCTTGCTAATGATTTTCGGTGTACAATGAAAGAAGGAAGAAATACGCTAGGCATAATATCTGCCCCCTCAGCAAACACAAAGGAGTGCCAGATAAATTCATTATCAGGTTTTATAGGAAACAATTATGTCTGACGCTTGCAATTAACTCGGGAACAGCTCCTCAGGTGATTATCCGTCGTGCGCATTGATCGCTCATTGTTTCCTTTCTCCAACAATAAGAATGGTTCGCTTTCCAAATGAAGGGTTTTAAAGCAGCGATAACTTGAGATTGTATTTCGAAAACAATCAATTTTTGGGATATATGCGCAAGATACATGAAAGACTCTTTTAAAATGTTTTGTTTTTATGCAAATTAGTAATTTATTTGGACCGCCTTGCAAATTTATGTTTCTTTTTAAGAAATTTCTGCTCATACACGCTATGATCAGTTTTAAGTATCATAGTTTTGGAATTCAAAAGGTGATTATTTTAGAAATATATATCTAAGAATATGGATTCTTTAAAAATATAAACTTATGTGTTTTATAATATATACATTTACTTCAAGTGAGTCATGTTTAATGGAGGATTACTTCACTGCGGAATCGTTGTAAGGATTTATGATATTGTGCTAAACCTGACTTACCAATCAATCCCAATTTTTATACTATTTTAACTCATGAAACTTAAGATATTGATCTAAAATATTTATAATGAACTGTACCATATTTTTGATAAGAGATCATGAATAGAAAAGTAAAGATTTTACCAGTTAAAAATAAAAAATAAAATATAATAAGCAGAAAGTTAGTATTAAAAACAAAAGAAGAAAAGTCATAATTAAGTGATGATCACATATACTGAATTGTAAATGCTGAAATATTAATTTTTCATCACACAATTCAATTTAAATTCTCCATAAGCAATTGCACTATTTATCATTTATTAAAAATATCTCTGCAACACTTGAAAATTATTGTTAATAAGATTGGTTAATAATATTGTTAATTAATAAAAATATAGGTTTATGATAAAGAAAATACAAATCAATGTAATTTTTTAAAATATAGCATTGTGCCAATTCTACCTTGATCTTTATCACATGCCATATTGTAGCAATATGATAAAAAAATAACATGTTAAGAAAAAAGATGCAAAGAATCAGGACTTTAAAACATCTTCGAGTTTATATGCAAATGAAGAAAGAAATGTTGAGTGATAGGTGTTTACAAATTTAATTTTGTTTTAAATCTCGCTATGATTACTCCACCTCCTTTTAAGATGCATAATATGTGCCAGCTAAAAAAAACTAGAAATTAGTCATTGTAACTTTTAAGCGTTTTGTAATGTCTGTTGCAAGGACAAGAATTTTGCTGTAGGTAAGTATGACTTATTCCCAGAGGTAAAGTTATATCAAATGTAATTAAACTTAAATTTTATGTTCCAGAATTTTTCAAAAATAACAAACACCTATTTAAATCATTCTTAATGCAATCACTCATAAAATAAATTAGGTTGTGCAACACTACTAAACATACACGTGTGAAATACATGAACTTCGGTAAGATAATAAATATCAATGTATGAATCTTGAAGGTGGGGATCAGTACTACTATTAATCATAATGCTGATCCAAATATTAGGATCAAACGTGCTTTTCAATGATATCGGATGCCAAATTATGAAAATGTACTCATTTTAATTTTTTTAGCGTATAAATCTTCTATTATAGCACCACAAATAAATCAATGTCTCTGATAAACATGACATTTTATTTTACATGCATTCATCGTAATAGTTTCCAGGCATGAAGATAGACTTTGAACAATTTATTGAAACAGTAAAACTCTGATATCCTAAGTCAACATATTTTTTTTCAAGCTTCAATTTTTAATAACGTGATCTTATAAGTAAAACGTCTCAGATAACATCTCTTTGATTTCTTGTTGTTCCTATCTAAAGGTCGCAAAAATCACATCATCAATGGAATTGCCTGCTTTCAAAAATTTACTAAGTGCATAATATGAGTGTTATCCGTATCTATGAAACTACGCTCTTTATACATTTTAAATCCATTCCAGTTTTTCTCATTTGTCATTTGGTTATGATGTCTCATTATTAGTTTTATGATAACTTGTTCTTATCGCAATAAATTCTAAAACTCCAGATGCATACTTCTTCGACAAAGGTTGATTTTTATGTTTCATATATTAAAGTTCTAATTAATTTGAAATATGTTACACAATTTAGATGGTGTTACATTTTTTTGCATGTATTGCAAAACTTTTCTATTGTCATAATGAATAAAAATATCACAATAACATTTTCTTGACATAATAATTAAGTTTACTTTTAATTGTCATCTCTAAATAATGCATGATAATTTAATTTACTTTGCTATTGTTCATTTACTCTTTTAAAATTAAATTTAATAGGTTTTAAATGACCTAATAGATCTTAGGTTGTCAGGTTCTAAGGCTTTTAATCAAAATAATATACTTATTTTATCTAATTACTTTAGCAATGGATATCTTTTGAAATGCGTTTTTTTTGTTAAAAATCAATAGACACGGTGAATCGAAGAGAAATTGGCAAATTAGAATACAGCATATTCCATTATATAATTTTCACGTTAGAATACTTCATTCTAATATTTTCTTGGATAAATCAGAAATATAAAAGTAAAATCGAAGGGAGCGCGCGTTTAAATAAAGAATAAAATCTCACGATCAATAATTATATTTTTTAAACATATAATGCGGTTCTACTTCTAAAAATACACCATTTATTGGACATCACTTTTATCCGATAACTCATTTCTATCTAATAAAAATTGGATCTCGTCAACCCCGCTCTTACACATCCACCCCCACTGAAATGGTGGGTCGATTTCAAAAATATATTTCATAGGGCACGCAGCGAGTACTACTGTTTTCTTCTGAGGGGGTGAAGATGGTATAAAGGGCGATCGGACGTCCCGGACCCACTCAAGCGGACAAAGCCGGATTTTAACGACCGGATGGTTCTTCCCGCCATGTGATTGGAGGACAAAAAGTAGAGAGGAAAATAATTCCATTTAAAGCGCCTCGCATCAGTGAGCGATATTTAAATGTATCAAGAAATTTTTACTCTTTCCTTCTGCGCTATTAAGCATCAATTCGTTTCCATTTCTTCGATTTTATTTACAATGAATTAATTCAGCCGTCGAGATTTATTATATGTAACATTCGTTTTTTTCCTGTTGACTTATTTGCATACTTATGTGGAATAGGAAGTGTCTTCTTTTCTTATTCGAACCCTCTGACGGAATTTTCTATCGAGTCTTCTCGACTTTTAAGTGCAATTTAAGTTTAAAAATGTGGATTTTTTGAGTGCAGTTGAAAGGGATAGATTTATATTTATTAGCTTACTAGAATTAAATATCCCATATAAGAAATAATTGGGTGAAAATTTTAAGAATATGTAAAATGGAAAATTTGAAGAAAAAAATTTCTTTAAAAATAAGAATAACGTTTATATAAATTACATACCAAGAAATTAAAAATTTTTACATGAATAATCAGATCATGTTTTGAATAAATGCTTAAAAGGCATCTCTTGAAAATAATGTTTAACAATATTTAATAACAGTATTTTCTGAGAAATAGCAATAATCCTAATAATTTATACTATGCATCTCTTAGACTTGTTTTCTAATATTAATGTGTAGAGTTGTTTCTGTACTACAAATTCAAGTTAGTTTATCTTATTTCTTACACTCGAGTATCAGAAACACTGAAATTTTGAAATTGCATTTCATTTTACTCATTAATGCAGTGATTCTCAACCTGTGGGGCGCGACCCCCTAGGGGGGCGCGAGCACACTATTAGGGGGGCGGGGGCGCGAGCATATCCAACAGAAAATGTTATTTAAAAAAATTTATTAAGTGACTGAAAGGAAAGAACACACAGACACATACAAAACAAAATACATTTCGACATATTTAATAATTAACTTATTAAATTAAAACAACTTACTAAATTAAAAACAAATTTAATAATTGTTAGTGACTTCCTTGGGCCTGTCTTTCAGAGCAAAGTTTTTCGAAGGAGGGTTTAATATTAGAAATAGACACTCTCAGTTCTTTTTCTATATTTAGCTGAGATCTATATTTTGTCTTCAAAGAAGTCACAGCAGAAAATCCAGTTTCACAAAGGTAAGATGTTGAAAATGGTAGTAGAATGCGAAATGCCCTTGTTTTTAGTGCAGAAAACTCATCATCCACTCCTGCCTAAAATTCAAAGAGTGATTTATTACAAAATTGTCTTTTGGTTTCGCCGCTTGTCATGAAGTCTATGAAGGTTTCTTCCTCTTCGATTGAGAGTCCTTCACCCACTTATAACTTGATATCATTTTGTCGTCAGCAAGAAAGTACTTTTTAAAATTCTTTGCTAGCATTGCTAAATGATTTTCAATGGTTACAAAAACAACTTTTACATGTTGTTCTTCAGCCTTGTAAGTTTTAATACAATCATTCAAATTTGCAAACATTGTTAAGTTTTCTTGCTTTAAATTTCTGCTCCACAATTCCAATTTCCTACAAAAAGCATTAACTTTATCACTCGTATCCAATATATGTGTATTTGCTCCTTGCAGTTGAAGATTCAAGTTATTTAATTTCTCGATTAATTTCGACCATGTAGCTCAATTTCAACACAAATAAACTATCGCGAAAATTCTCAGCATCCGGTCTGTTTTCCTCTTCTAGGAAAACGGCGATTTCTTCTCTTAATTCATAAACACGTTGTAAAAACTTCCCTCGTGATAAACATCTTGCTTCGCAATAAAATAGTAAAGCTGAATGTACTGCACCCATATCTTTACAAAGTGTGGAAAAGATTCTTGATTTCAGGGGTCTCATTTTTATATAATTTACTACGGTTACAACCGTAGTTAACACAATATTCAAACCAGGACTCATTTCTTTGGAAGCCAAAGCTTCTCTGTGGATCAGCAATGTGTCCAGACGCACTGTGGCGATTTTTGTTTCACAAGTGCTTGAATACTTTGGAATCTTCCTGACATAGAACGAGCACCATCCGTGCATATTCCGACGCAATTTTTCCGTTATATGTTTGCCTCGTTCATAAAATCATTTAAGATAGCAAATAAAGCGAGTGCTGTTGCTTTGAGTTCTATTGGTTTGCAGAAAAGTAATTCTTCTACTACTGACAAATCATCACAAAATCTAACATAGGCAATGAAAAGGAGCATTTTTATTACTATTTGTTGCCTCATCGAGTTGTATTGAAAACAATTTGTAACTCAACTTCGACAAAAGCTGACATTCTACATCTTCAGCTATATCAGCGATTCGACGGGCAATAGTATCATTTGAAAGAAGAATAGATTGCATTTGTTTTGCAAAATTATCTCCAAACATAATTTCTACAATATCAATCGCGGCTGGCAAAATAAACTCTTCACCAATGGTGTGAGGCTTTTTATATCTGGCTATTTTATATGAAACTTTGTAAGAGGCAATTAAAGTTTTTTCAATCACAGACAAAGTTTTTTTAAATGATGGTTTTTGCATTTCATATGATTTTAATTTTAATTCGAAGAATTCTCAGGGTTTGTTTACGTACTCACTATGAAGCGTTTTCAAATGTCGTTTAAGTTTATTAGGTTTCATGCTGTCTGCCGCCAACATTTTTGAGCAAATGATACACAGGGGCCTTTCTTCTTCATTTACTTCAGTACTAGTGAACCCAAAATTTAAGTATTCTTGAGAATATTTTCTTGATTTTATTTTCGGAACCACGCTCATCTGTGTACTTGTTGATGCTTGTCTATCGTCTAATGCTCGCTTACGCCCGCCTAAAAATTTATCCATGATTCTGCATAAGTCTGCTGCCGTGAATATTTAATACGGTGAATTGCAATTACACGAAAATATATGTAATATACACATTCAGAATAGATTCAATAGCGACAGAAGGATCGACTCTAATGAGATTGTCTGGAATTGAAATTGGCGTCATAGAACTATCTCCTTCTCCCTATGAGAAAGCATTTGTTCACATCTGCGCACGCTCCTAATTTAATTTTTTGCTGACCAAATTCCAGACAAATCGAAACTTCTCGCGAAACCGTGAGAATGCCCGACATGGCAGGACGCAAGAGCAATAAAAAAGCATAGGATTCTTGTTTTTTCAATGCTGAGGATCGGTGTTGCAAAATGTCAATAAATTTCGGTATTCTTGGTAATTTGTAAAGTTTAAAGTTAAGGTTGTAGGGTAGGTTTAGCGCCAAAATACTCAAATTACATTATTATTGTATATATTTTGTTGTATGCAGTGGGAAGGGGGGCGCGATGAAAATTATGATTGAAAATTGGGCCGTGAATACTAAAAGGTTGAGAAACACTGCATTAATGTATAAAACATAAATACATGGATTACTTCAGAATCAAGTCAGTTAATATAATACATGAATAAAATGTATTTGAGAAAGGAGACCACGTGATTACTGTCAATAAAATTCGTATAGAACATATGATTACTCATAGCATATATTTCATTTCTGGATATACTTTTCCTAATTAATGTAAATAGTTTGATAAAAACATCAAAGCAGTAATTCCATTCCATTATTTTTCAAAATCAGCTTTAAAAATTATAAATCTTAATTTTCCCTTTAATAGAAAATGTAAAAATTTTGGATGAGTTGAATTTACTAAATGGGAATTTATTTAAGGAAATATTAAAATTATGTATTTATTTTTGCAGTTGAATAATATAAATCTTGTACTATAGCTTAAGAAAAACTAAAGACTTTGTATCGGTTGGTTTCATGACATTTAACTTTTAGTAAATATATCTCAATAATCATGTGTATACAAATATTATTTAATACCGTTTTAGAGTGATAAATATAAAGAAATTGTTATTACAATATCTACAATTGGAACGCCAATATTTCTTTATTCTCTTTCATGATTGATATACTAAAAATTAAAATAATTATCTAATATTATCATTAAATTTTAATTAATAGAAATCATTTAAGGAGCCGTAAAGAGTAACATACTTATTTAAAACAATTCCCTTCATTAATGAGTTATATACGTATAAAAGGTTCTAGAGTGAAATTATGATAAAATGAAGAAAGGTTAAATATAAAGATTGTTTATTATAAAATATTCAAGTCTCTTTGTGTTAAATATTATAAGGAGAGAAAAAATAGCTTATTTAAAATGTGAATTCTGTGTTGATTCCTTTAATAAAAACATTTCTTTGTTAGCACCGAAAATTTTATCTCTAATCCAAATTTAGAGAACTCATACTAACATATAATTTAGTCCATTGGGCTCAAGCACATACCCTTTCATAATAATCTTTCCTCCATTTTTCTGTTTCCTAAATGACAATGATTTCTAAATAAATTACCTCACTCTCTTTCCGTGATATATATTTAAAATTCAAACATTTTATGAATTTTGAGTTTATTCCTGATTTTCTGTCAAATTATGAGTTTATATGTTAATTATTATTTTGCATTAAAATAAGACTTAATTCTCTTTCGCTGATGATAATTTTTAATGTATAATTTGAATCTTTCAAACTTGCCGCTGGAATAGTTTGATTAAATTTAAATGATAATGCTTCTTCATTAATTATATCCATTATTTTTTAATAATTAAAGTTTTTTTTTTTATAAAAATCAAACTTTTCTGTATAAAGATTATATATACTATATACTCTGAACTATTCATACCAACAATACTTTATATAATTATTGCAACGTAATTATTTCTTTTTTAATTATGAAAATGGCTTGTAATGATCCATCATATATTCAATTATGTATTAATTGATTGCCAGTTTTTGTTTCATTTCTATTGCTTTAATATAGTGACCTTATTTCAAAGATTTAATTTCAGAACAGTATCACCCGTTAAATAATAAAGATTATAACAAATTTTATTAGAATGTCGTTTTCCATGAGAATGATTTTTCGAGAACTCATCATTTGACTTAAAAAACAAAGCCTTTACGGCTTCTTTATCATCTCAAAATTCATTTAGAAATTTTACAAATTGTAAGCAGTTTTGTTAAATAAATAATCCTTTGTTACTTTAATCAACTTTTCTATTTTGAATAATCTCGTGATGATAAATTTTTTTCCTTTTATCACTGCAAGCCTTAAAAATGATGGCATGAGATAATTATGATAATAATTTCAAAGAATTCTTAGAATATATTTATTTTAGCTAAAGTTAGCAAAGAATTAAATAGTTTTTGCCACGGTGGCACATCTTATTTGTGTAAAAGAAATATCTCTCTGACTAAAAATTATGAGTGCTTATCTCCATGAAAATGGGAGTTTTATTTTGGGAAATAATTCTTTATTTATTTTTTACAGTTAATTTAAAACGAAACGACTTAACGCTTGCGTGAAACCGCAAGTTTCGGATTCAAAAAGGATGAGAAAAAAATTCGGTAAAAAAATTTTCATTAGAGCTTTCGGGTTGTTCTAAAATGAATGGCTCCAGCCTCTTTTTGAGACATTCCTCTTGAGTTGTTCGGTTTTTTTCTTATTTTTGCTGTCCTTCCTGAAATGAATCATTGAAGAAAGAAAAAAAAAAGAAAAAAATAGGAATGAAAAAAAAAAAAAAGAATGAAGTTTGGATTCCAAAATAAAAAAATATATATTTCGCACGAAGCGTGTCATTAACTGATACTATATAATACGAAGAGCAAACATAACTTTTTTCAAGCAACAAATGATGATCCGTCATGTAGGGAGAGAAATGTAATTTTTCTTTGAAAGAAAAATAATTATTTCTACGCGAGTTTCCTAAATTATTATGAGCAGCCACATCCTCAAATGAGTCATTTTGAAAACTATGGTGAAATGTTGTTGGCAGTTTTGTCTTTTTTTATTTCTTTCCATTTTTTACATATGTTTAAAATAAACAAGCAGACGAGCGTCTCATTTTACTTTGCTTAATAAACACTTTTTATGACAGCATTAATAAGTGTAGGTTGCTGTTCTCACACATTTTAAATTTTCTATTTTTCATCAAGCTATTTAGTCTATGTTGCTTTAGTAAAACCTAGCAATACATTAAGCGATCGTCTGTAAAATATATTTTCTTATTTATCCAATGTTAGAAGTAATTTTCTTGTTATTGTTATTATAAAATTCTGTGTAATACTTGTATCAATAAATCTATATTAAGTACACATTTAGGTTTCTTAAAGTTCTACTTCGTCTATTGAGACCATGATTGAACAAATATTTACACTTTTAAATTCCATCTCACAGTTGAAGAAACTTTTCCAGGAAGCATTCATTAACAATGCAGTAAAATACTTTTCTTGTAGTTTCATTAGATTTATCTTATGGATATCTAAATATGAAATAACTTGTTAAATTGTATACATTCCATTTTGTCTTTGAGAAGAAAATAATTTTTTTCTTTTAAATGTAACTGAAAAATTGAGTAATTAACGGAGCTGCCTGAGTTAACCACCAAGTGGACCATAACTTAAAAATAAAATTGTCTCATTGATATTTAAGAAAACTATCTCTCCTGTTAGTGATAATAAATCCTTTAATTAATAATGTCCTAAATTTATTTTTTCCAAATATGTAATCTTACGGTTGAATACTTTTAAAAATGATCGGTGGTATGGAAAAATCTACTAAAACTGTAACAGCATAGAAAAATGTATTCATTTCTTTTCGTAATATTTCTCTATTTGAATACAGTATAACTACCACGGTAAGAAACTTCATTACGCGTTGTTGGAAAAAATGTTTAATTAAACTATGAGTAATTTTGGGAGTGAAAAATATTTTTTTTTTCAAAATCGGGACCAAATAATCGCCAAATTAAAATTATGAATATATTTTCCTTTATTTTGTTTTTTATGTTTCTCAGAAAATTATCCCATTTTTTCTTTAAAAGCCGTTACAAACATTAGCCTAAAGTCATATTTATCAAATGTCTTTATTTCGCAAATGTATACATTCTTATACAATTTCTTACTTCTGTAATATAATTACATATAAAGTATATAAAAAGAAAAATCTTAAGAAAATCATTAAATTTAAAATTTTTGATTTCTTTTACTTAAATGCTTCTCTATGATTCCAATTATTATGAAAAGTATTATTATATATATTTGAAAATAAAAATGTTTTAAAGCAATCTGAAATAAAGAAAATACTTTAGTTTTTAAATTAAACACTTTAAATTATTGCTTTATTGTTCTAACTTGTAAACTTCATCTGTTCAAATATTTTAAGGATATGTTAAGATTACATATCACAGGAAGAACTGCTTTTTTAATAAACATTTTTTTTTCTAAATCAAGAAATTATTCAAGAGATGAATTGAGTTTGACTGATTTTTCATATTTATTAATACGTAACAATAAGAGTAAATAATTGCAAGATACTACTCATATAGATTAAATGCTTTGCTCTTTACTATGTTCTTCATGGATATTCTGTAATACATAATTATAATTATGTAGAACTTACACATATATATTGTTTTGTTAAATCTACTTATTGTATTGTCCTTAATGTGTAAAAATGTTTCCCGCTCTTCATTTATTCAGCTATGAAAGGTTACAGAGATTATTTACACATGGAGAAACAGAATATTAGTGAAATTTATATTTTCATTTTGTAAACATTCTGATCTTATGCTTATTACTTATTTGTGATCGTTTTGTGGTGAGGAAGTTTAATTTTATGAAAAACGCAATGTTTGTCAATGATTATAAAATATTTTTGAGTTACTTGATATCACTCATGAAAATGTCAAACCTTAAACTTTAGAAAATGTCAAGTAAAAACAAATTAAAACTTTCTTGTATTGCTTTTTTCTGCTTTTGATGTGGCATTAAATGAAACGTCATGGATGCTGCTGTTCGAATTCCTTTTTATTCAACCATTATAGAATAGTCAGGGATATCGTGGGTATTGCAGAAAATTCCTAAGCTCACTATTTTCTATGAAACAAGACCATTAAAGCTATATGAGTCTGTCTGACACTCATTCTGTGTTTTTCGTATTCGCGCTTATTGCTTCGCTGAATCTCCATTTTACCATTGTGTTATCACTGTTTATGTAAAATCTTGTTCTATTGGTGCAAATGGTGAGACATCTCTGATATGATCATGATGCCTTAAGTCACAGGATCGTAATCAATTAGTTGGTATAGACAACATAATTACAAAATTATTATTTGCATTTTCAGGGAAATGTAATTCTGGGAAGCAAAAAAGATGGTTATATATATATATATATATATATATATATATATATATTTCCTTAAAAATTTTGTGACATATATTTTATTTATAATGAATAATTTAATAGTTAAATTGTATTCAAATAGTTAAAATTGTTTTATAATATTTGAAACAATTTTTAATGTCATATAAATTAAAATATACTTTAAATAACATCGTTGAATAATAAAGTAGTGTGAATGTAAAATTTTATTCACGTCTACTTAAATATGGTTTCCGCTTTTCAGAAGTTTGAAAAACTAATTTTTTAGCTGTCCTTTTTGTGTATGCATCCTTCGACATTAGTGTATGATAAAACTATGGAGACATGCAAAATAGTTATCTAATTTATCAAAAGAAATAAGCGGACATTACCAACTTCAAATATTTTGAAAATTTGCTTACGCTTGATAACAAATTTCATATCAATAGAAAATTATATTAATGAACTTTATAATTAACTAAATAAATATATAGTTTTATATAAATTACCAATAAAATATTATATCAAATAGGCTTGTATTTATATCATAAACGCTTGCATTACTTTTGTAAACTGCGTTCGATATTTGCTTTTGCACTTAAAACACCTTTAAAATTATATTTCAAACAAAAAATCATATTATATGAATTTTTATTTTCAGATTATTATTTTATTTCCACTAAAATATTCGCAAGATTCAAAATATAAGATAGAATTCTTGGGTTAAGAACAGTAAAAAAATTAAGGATTTGTGATGCATCTCTATAAAAATTCTCATTTTGAAAAGGATTGATGCATTAAATTTCACTTCACTGTCGTATGTATTCGTAAAACGTCTGCGGTTCAATGAAAACTTTGAATTTCATCCGAATATCGCTTAACCTTTTGCTGGCCACTCAAATCAGGCTGGGTCTATCTAATCCTATGAAGCTGGTGACCGGGAGAAAGCGCTTCGACAACAAAAACGTCTCCACTAACCCTCTCAAATCTCTTAAAAGGCAATCTTTAGCCTCATTTTTCACCCTTCAGATTCAAAAGCTGTCGGAATGAAGTCGACTCATAGCGAAACTCTCAATGATTTATGGCTCCGCGTATAAGGAAGGAGAGAGAGAGTAAAGAGAGTATTATTAATTTCTTCCATATATATCCAATGGGTGAGCAGGCATCGCTTCCATTTCTCATTCCATGAGAACTGCTTACCTGTGAAGTTTCTTCCCTGCCCGCCGGGGGCGGATGATGGTCAGAAATTGAATCTTTTATGTCCAGGGGACAGGTGTCTCGGATCATTTAGGTTACGCTGGACGCCGATGAAAAGATATCCTTTTGCTTTTCTCGGGATTTTCTTTCTTCGAATATAAAGTTATTGAGGGAGCTAAAGAGTTTTTCTGGTAATTTTCTCTTCGATATAATTTTCATAAATATTCCATTTTTTCTATGACATGGGTATCAAGAAAAATTTGGGATTTCGAAATATTTTATTAGAATTTTTAACTTTAAAACTTTCTTTAATTTATTTAATTTAAGATGTATAAATATATATATAGAGAGAGAGACAGATATAAAGATAGATATATTCATTGAATTCCTTAAGAAAATAACAAAATTTAACAATATGAATAGAATGAACAAACTTTATAAATCTGCAAATGTTAATGTTAATTTACGATGTTAAGAAGAAAGTTATACCTTACTTGAAGAGATTTCTTTAACAGAGTATTGAGTATTCACTTTCAACTCTAGTTAAAAAATCAAATCACAGCAAAATAAAGAAGCAGTTAGACAAGGTATTAATTGCCGATACGCAGACAGCAAATAAAAGCTTAAACAGATATAAAGGTTTCGCATAAAATCATAATTTTCTTGATACACATTCATTTGTCTCAAAAGTAATCTAATTTTATTAAGGTTTTAAAAATAACACACTAAAATTAGAATTTATAAAGTATAATTCATTTCTTAAAACTAATAGATACGATTAAAATGTGAAGTTGTTATAAAATATTTGAAGAAACATTCGACGGGGAAAAAAATGTTAATAATTTAAAAACTCAAAAATATTTGTTTGTTTACCCTTGTCTAATTAAGAACTAATTTTCCAACTCATTTGTTAGAGAAACGTACATTTTACATGATAGATGTGATTTGTTTAGAAAAATTCTGTAAAATCTCACAATTACATTTTACAAAATTCTTTTTAATTATGCATGAAAATATTGAAAGAGACAAGAAACTAACTATGAATAATTTAAATTAAAAAATGTGTATTTTCTTGCTAATATCCTTCCATCTACGATATTTAAATATTTTGTCATTACAAGGCGTGAAATTGATGTCTATTTGTAGAGATAGCAAATATCCATACTTAGCATGTTTGTCATTCTTACCACGAAAGGGAATCATTGCAATTTATAAGCTAAGAGAAAACTCTAATCTCTAAACGTTTAAAAATAATATAAAATATATAATAAAAATGGGTAATTTTCTTATCATAAATTTTTGCGCTATACTTTGAATTAAAAGTATGTAATTTATACCATGAATTCACTACAATTTCAATACGCGTTTCCCATTACTTTTTTACAACATTAACTTTACTAATTTAAAATATTTTTATAGAATTACCAAAACGTAGTAATAGAATTTATATATGATATCCAATGTCTAGAACTAAATATTTTGAAATATTATTACAAGAACTTGAGCCTATAATTGATATCAACTGCATTTGAAGTTTTGTTTTTCAAAATCTGTTTAGTTTGACATTAAATCTAAAATGTTACCAGCAACAAATTAGTGGATTTTATTTATGAAAGAAATCTTCATTTTACTGTTAAAAAAGCATATGCATCAAATGCATTTTTATTTTGAAAGTTTCTAAATATTCAAAAATTTTATGGTACTCAAATAAATTTTTAATTATTTTTCTGACTGACATGGAATGATTAAGGACTGAAGAATTGTTCAATTTTTATTTTCCACAGGTTTGTATATATTCCTCTCTCTCAGAAATTTTATGATTTTATTATATTAGTATCCAAAAATGTAAAAATAAACATTTTGATTTGAAATGCAATTTTAAAATCCAATAATTTGTTACATAGGTTTGTTTCCCATGTTATTTTCTTAATACATGTTAAATAATTCTTCTATCATTCAGTTTGGGAAACAATATAAATATAAATTAGTTTTTCTGCTTATTTTCTTATGATATCTTTATTTAAATAAAACTTGTTATATTAATTCTTTCGCAAATTTTTTTTTGGAATCTTTAAAGATCCAAATCATTTTCTGATTTATTGCCTCTTTTCTTCTCAATAAAAGAAAATAGTTATTTCTTTTATTCAGAAGAGACAATAAACTTATAGGTAAAATGTTTCTCATTAGGACTAATATACCATTGCTACTATAAATTATCTATGTAAAAAGAGATATGGTTCTATGTAAATGTAAATAAATAAATCTCATACTTAAATTTCAACTTTGTTTTCCAACAATATACCTAAGCATTCACTGGCACTTTTTAATATTTATTTAATTTATAAGCATTTTTTATTTATTAGTAATTGATTATGATACTGAAAAATTATAAGTTGATATTATTTGAAATTTATTTTACAGATTTGATTTCATGATTTTTTTCTAACCCAACATATTTAATTTAACTTGACACTTTTTGTGCATTGATTTAACATAAATTTATTGCAACTTTGCATTTATGGTCTATTCATTTTATTTAAATATATGCTCTATATGATCTAAATAAGATGTTATCATTTTTGAGAAAATCACACTTAACAAGGCTTTAAAATGCTCTTTTAACAAATGCAAGGGCGTGATATTTTATTTCTTTTATTTACTTAACAGTTGTACACAAGTTAATAGTTCATTATTCAATCTTCAATCAAGTTAATATTTTCAGAAGATTCTTTCTTTCTACAGAATCTACAGAAGAATATTTTCAGAAGATTTTAAATTTTCCAAGCATTTCTATGTTGGAAAAAATTAAGATTATATGCATATTTCATACATTTGCATGTATAATACTAGTAATTTTTTAAATAAAGAGTAAATTTTTATTTCATAAACTAATAAAAAATGGAATATGTTTTATTGACAAAATGTACCAGGCAATATTATGACATAAATCCAATAAAATTGTCATTCTGAGAATAGATTGTATGAGACCCTTTATGATAATAACTTAATGCAGAAAGAACTCATAAAATGAAGTGAAATAAATGGGAAAGACATCTGGTGTCATAAAACCTTAATGGCACATCTAGAGGAGGTTTGCCGGTAAACTCCATAATGGATCTACAAAAAATAAACTTTGTTGTATTTTTGATATATACTTTGATATTACTAAAAATAAACAAATGTTACATTAGTATTTTTTTAAATCTCTTTCCGTAAAACAGAAAACGAATATAAATTAAATAAACAAATAGTTAAACAAATATTAAATTAATGAAGAGAATAATAAAAAATATGAAGAGAATTTTATAATATCTTTATCTATATATTGCATATATATATATCCATATAAATATAATAAATCTAAATATATTATGAATACAAAGATAAATTGGAGTTTTAAATATTATTTTTAAATATGGATTATTTGATTGATATAATATTTTTTTAAAAATTATTTTTGAATTCTTTATTTGTGTCTATTTTTAATATTAAAATAATTGGTTATTCTGTCATCAAGTTTGACCAAGGTATTAATGAAAAAAAAATCTTTTAAACTTTTGAAAAGGAAACAAGTTTAGCTTTAAAATCATACAAATTAAAGATGCTCTTTGCCTAATACTAAAAATCTTGTAAGTAATGAGAGCATAATTTTGTTTGTGCATTGAAATTAGTGCAAGGATTATTATAAAACAATATTTAATAATTTTCTTAATAACACACAGCCATGCATGCAGCTCATGCATATTCTGTACTGAATGCTTTTTACCAAAGGAAACTATATTTTATATATAATTGAAACAAAACAATATAAGCTAGGAAATATAATTTTATTTAATATTATATAGTTTCTATATATTTCACATGTGAATTATTGTTAGAAATTTGTTGAATTAGATGAATTATAAAAATAATGAAATTTAACGGATATTATTAAAAATATTAGAAGATTAGTTTTATTGTATCTACTTCAATTTGTTTTGTAAATTTAGTTATAGGTGAGATATCAAAGTCAAAGTCATAATTATTTAAAAAAATAAGGTGTTAGTTGCTTGAAATTAATTATCTTATATAGTTGAATGTGATGTTATGCAATTTTTATCTTTAATTAGTTGTTATTAAAATTATTAGTAATGAAAACACGATGAAAATGATAAATTATAAGTAAATAAGGAAGTCTACAAAATGCATGAAATTTTTCATGTAAAACCTTCATAATCAATTATATATGTCTTTTTAAGTGACAGTAAAATTTCTCTGAAAAATATAGAAAGATGTGATTTGAATAAAAAAAAAGTTTTTAATTTTTCTGTGAATATTTTTGCATGGTTTTGCTTACCTTGATTTTTAAAAATTTATTATTGACAATTTGTCTCTACGAGCTTTGATATTGTAAATTTAATTAAACAAAATAAACACGTGTAACAGTTTGAGTATGCGAACATTCAATGAGTGACTATATTAAATTGAAGCAGCAGGGAAAGTTAAATAATTTACTCCGTTTGGTAAAAGTAAGAGTAAAACGTAGGTTTCTAGGTTGCATAAGTAAAGTCTAAGAATAATTGCTAGTGCTTATTTGCACATTTAATAAATATTTTGAAATGCATTGTATTTAACAGTCCCTTTAGAAATAGAGTAGTAAACTTAATATGATTTATATTATGCAATATTTCTATATTCAGTAAACTAACATTTCCAGCTATAGATTCAGGCATAAATTTAATAGAAATAAAATATCTTATAAAAGTACTGAATATGCTAAATTTCATTTTGATTTATTTGCTAGAGTAAAATTCGTAAAACCTAAATAGAAAATGTTATTTAAATTTTATTCCAGAAAATCTAAAATATAACACATACGAAGAAGGATTCAAATTTATAAACCCCTGAACTGAAGTTGAGATTACTTAATATTTTTAGCTCAGTAGGTTTCATTTGGAAATCTGATTGAATCTGCAGTTATAATAAGAAAATAAGTGAAATGTCTACTAAATAATTTTATTAAATGTTTCTGATTTTTAAATTAGAATTGAATTAAAAGATTTTTGGGAAAAGAAAGTTGAATTGAAAAACAAGTAAACACAAAACTTTTTTTTATGAAAAAGCAAATTTTGTGTGAAGGTAATATCTTGCAATTTTGTTTTATTCGTACATGAAATTTATCGATTACCGCTTCACAATCTTCGACGATTGGAGGGAAAAAATAAAAAGAAGGAAAAAATTATCTAAGCTATTTTCGGTTCCAAACTACCGATATAACGTCAGGTCCAGTCAGCAATTTCTTAGCACCTCCAAATACGCTACATTCCCTCTTCCTTTTTTTTCTTTCAGAAAATAAAACGAAGATAAAAAGTAACATTTACGACCCTTTGGCTTGCTTGTCACAACTTTCAATAGGTTTACAGGCAACATTGCCGTTTTGGACTCGAGTTGGGAAAGGAAGAAAAAAAAAATAAACCGACACCGCTGCTTCCAAAAAATATTGACAGAAGAATCATTTTATAACCTTGCGATGTTTTCTTACACTTGGATGTTCTTTCCACGCTATCAAATCGTCTGAGTGAGAAGAAACTGCATTGCGCCGCGTGACCGTATCCAACTGACGACCCTTTCATTTTGAAGGTGCTTTTTCCCATTAAGATGGTTTTTCTATTTACTGTGGAGTACGGAAATTAATTCTTTATATATCGAGATGATTGCGAAAGGAACTGAGAAGTTTATATTGTGATTCAATTAACCCTTCTTTGTATAATGATAGAAATTTACATCATAACCTATAATGCCCAAAAATTATATAAAAGAACAAGTTCACTTTAAGTTGATCGTGTTTGGATACATTTTTAATGTCCATTGCATAAAAAGAAATATAGCTGTCAAAAATAAACATGAATTATATCATATATATTATTTGAACATGAATTATATCAACTTGATTTATTTCCCCAATAAAGAAAAAATCATGCAAAGAAGGGTTAAGTCTCCATAATTGATATCTTGATAGAAAACAAAGTATTTTGGGCTTATTAAACTATGCACATAAAAGTGATTGAATAAAAAACTCCATAACATCATTTTCGGGAACACATAACTTTAATTAGCTTATAACTTTTGAAAACGAAAACAAAAAATGAAGAAAGTCCCAGTAACTGTGGTATTTATACCACATTTATTTTTACTGCATTATATACTTTTTTCAACTCGAAATAGTTAAGCGAATCAGTCATCTATTTTTGTACTTCAACCAGAAAATAACATATAGGATACTCTTCTCTTGACTTCCCATGATACTTCGCTTGAATAGTTAAGTATTATTCTGTGACTAATTAAAGCATACAGACTTGATTACTATTACATTTTCTATATTCTGATCTTAAAGGTTACATTACAATCTAAATAATTAGTCTACTTTTACTGATTGGAATTTTCCTTCGTATTTATTTAATATTACTCTTTCAACTAATTATTTATTAGTTCAAAGTTATCAGGTATAGTTAGTGTTATAAATTTATATTGGGATAGTTATTATGAGATAAGATATTGTATGTTAAGCTTTGTTCTTTTGGAATTTTGTTAAATGATTAAATAGACATGAGTTTACATCATTTCCAATATAGCCATTCATTGTACTAATGAAGTGAGTGTACCACTGTACTAGATTGTTGTCAGTTAACATGCATATATTCTATCAACGTAATATTCTTTGACTCCGTGATAAATTTCTCTAGATAGTTTGTTGTCACAAATGCTAACACTATACAAATGAAGCTAAAGTCATTGAAGCATAATGGATTTTATCCAAATTAGAAATATCCAAATATCATTGATAATATTAAATTGCTAGTTAAAAATCCAAAATAAAATTTTATTTTGAGGAAGACAAAAGTGATTGATATATTTTTTGATGGGAAAATGTTATTTTTTTCTATTCATTCTTAAAAACTGAATATGCAAACCTATTTAAATACTTCATTTAGGCAATCTAAGTGTTTTAACAGCATAGCGCAATTTAAAGATATCGATAGTAACATCAAATTAAAATAGATTGCAAAAAAGTTATTTCTTACTCGTTTCTTTGTTCAACACAAAAATAATTAAAAATCAGTTTAAATTTTTAAACATCCACTACGAGTAGTCATATCATATGCATTGTTTAATTTTTTCTCTGACAAGGATTCAAGTAATGTTAATTATTAAAAAATATTTCATGTATAATGTTATTTTAAAATGCAGATTTTATACGAATGCTAGAGTTACTGATTTTCATAGCTAAAAGTTTTACATTACTCACCATAAAAATCATTTTAGTTTAAATTGAAGTTGTGAGGACATTGTGATGTATTTAACAAAGTTCTTTAACTTTACAGTTAAATCTTTCTCTGCATGTTTTTTCGTCTTTTTAAGGAAATATTCCTAGTATTTAAAAGCTGAAAAATGTTATATTTTTCTGCTTTTAACAACTAGGAAATTAAATCTGCATTGATTATAATCAAACCTAAATTTTAAGAATAATTAATCAGAAATTTGAAGTCATCCATTAGTAAGTATAAATGGAAACTTGTTTTGACTATTTATAAACTTGCAATAAAATGACTTAAATTAAATAAAATAAATAAATTTGTTATTTAAAACTATTTCTATGCATAAAATTTAAAATTTCTTGAATGATTCAAGAAGTTCATTAAGATTAAAGCATATTCAAATTGTTGGCAAAAATTAGAAATTATTTAAAAAATATAATTTTAAAAATGCATCAAAAAGAGATAAATTTTATGTAATAAATAAATAACTCCAAATTCAGGAACTTTAAATTGCAGTTAAATTCGTAACTTCTTTATTTTTAAAATCTGAGTTTAACTGGGAAGATTTTACAAAACGCTTAATGTTGTCGAATAAAAAATTTACTTAATTCTGATTAAATTTGTAGACACAAATTTTTTAGAATGAAATTAGAAATATTTCTAGAAGAAGAAAGTTTACTCAAGGATTAAAAAACAAAGCGCAGTTTACATATTTCGTTAACATTGATTATATATATATATATATATATATATATATATATATATA